>JAVHNF010065018.1:33734-45660 GCA_034783455.1 Micropsitta finschii
AATATTGAAAAAAGTGAGGCCTAGTGTATTGTCAACAAATGATTTTGTAAGTCATAGAATTCTGTGCACCCTCCTCTCTGCTCCTCAGATCTTGAATTCTACTGTTTCATGGTCATTGCAGCCAAGGCTACCCTCTAGCCTCACATTCACCACCAGCTCCTCCTTGTTGGTGAGAACGAGGTCCAGTATAGCACCTCTCCTTATAGGCTTCTCTATCAGTTGGAGAAGGAAGTTGTCATCAATGCATTCCAGGAACCTCCAGGAGTGCTTATGCCCTACCAGGAGCAGATCCCCACTATAATGTCACCTGTCCCTGCCCTCCCTTTAATCGTGACCCATAAGCTCTCAGTCAGCTCCTTTTCCATCTCCAGACACAGCTCCATGCACTCCAGCTGGTTGCTGACATAGAGGGGGACATTGCCTTCTCATCTCCCCTGCCTGTCCTTCCTGAAGTGCCTGGTTCCTTCCACGGCAACACTTCAGTCAGCAGCCATCCCACCACACCTCTCTGAAGCCAGTGAGATCATGACTCTGCAGGCACGCACAGAGCTCTAACTTCTCTTGTTTATTCCTCAGGCTATGTGTGTTTGTATAGAGGCATTTAACCTGGGGCCCTGATGAAGCTGGCTTACTGGCTGTAGTGGCTGGAATTCCATTGTGCTGCTCTTTGGTTGCTCTCCTGCTGTTATCTTGAGATCCCTCTCAAGGCTCTGTGCATCTTTTGCTGTCACTGGCATCAAACTGGCCCTAATGGGATGGATTGATGTTCCCCTCTCTGGAGCACTTTGATTTTATTCTTAGAATACAGATATGTAGGAGCAGGACCTTTGAATTGCATGGTTCACTACCTAATGTGCAATATACAACACAGGGATATTTCTGCTGTAGACATCCACCATGATTATAGTTAATTGAATATAGAAATCCAACAACATCAGATTGAGTGTTTAAGGCTTTGGAGGTAAAAAAGGTGTCACAGATGTCATACTTCTCACCAGTTTTCTCACTTGTCTTCCTGATACAGTAAAATAGACATGTTTGCATATGCTGTCTATAAATACAGTTTTACCTTGGGAGACAGGCACTCTGAAACTGAGAAGGCTAATTGCTCTTGTCCTTGGAGATCAGGGAGATAGTTCTGCCTTCTCTGGAAGGGTGCATCTACATTAGTAATTTAGTGTCTGGGAAGAGTCACACACCCACTTTCCTGAAGGTGATGTGTGTAATGAAGTTGTGCTATGAACTAAAACTCATCAGTCTGTGACAGAGCAGCATACCATGTCTTATACTGCTTGGATCAAACTTTTTAAACACCAATTGTATAAACTTTAGTGAGAGTTAATGAATTCACTATTTCTGAATAAATAAAACTACTGAGAGAGTAGACTGGAAAACTGTTGTCACTGCTTGTGAATGAAGTATGGCAAAGCATTTGGCAATCTGCAACATTGCTTTCCTGGGAGTGAATAATTATTTTTTACCATTTCCATATCCCTCTTCTTAATCTTTCTGACAAAATTGTTTCGTGAGAGATTAGAAAGAAGACATTCGAGGTGTGTAGGGTGTGCTTCATGAAAAGAATCATGGGGCAGGTTGAAGCTGTGGATGTGTCAGAAAGTTCACAGCCCTGATGGGGAAGCTGCTATTAAACTTCATAATGAGGATCTTTTTCCCTGTCCTGAGCTCTCTCCTGAAGTCTGGCATTTGGCTTTATAGCACATTGGTCAGTTCTTCGGTCAGTATTTCCTCGAAAGTTTATAGCTCCACTTTAAAGGTGGATTTCTGATCCTGAAGATGATAATCCTTCATCATGTAAAATGACCACGCTGTAATAAGATCTTCTTGCAGGGTGCGAATGTGTTATTAGGTGTCAGTCTGCAGGCTCAGGTCATCCACCAGCTGTTATACTGCACAGGTTGTATTTTTTTGCAACATTTGGTGGAACATTTCAGGACTGCCGGATTATCTGAACCAGATGTGAAAAGCCATCTCCCTGACACAAGTGTGCAATTAGTCAAAAGTGATTACCCATGACCCCTTGTGTGCAAGGGAAGGGAAACTTAGGGTTAACTGCTGTCTGCACCTCAGCTGAAGAGCGCTATAAAAGTTCCTCTTTTTTAATTCTCAATCTTCAGCCAGTTCTCTGCTTCCTCTTGCTTTTGGGATTTTCCAGGGACATGCAAACCAGGAGAAACCTCAGAGAAACCTGAGTCTTCCTTGAAAAACTGTAACAGCAAATTGTTGGGAAAGAGACCTGAGTCCTAGTTTTTCTGCACCTTTGTCATTTACAGTTACAAAGTCAGTGTAATATGACAGTCTATCACGAGAGAAAGGACTGGATCTATTTGCCCAAGGGCAAGAAACATATTAAGGGCTTTCCTCTGGCTAGATAACCCTTCTCTTTTGTATGAAGTAGGACTTCATTTTGAGTTACCTCTGCTGCCAGCAGCTCCAATAACATGACAAAGGGAGAGATAAGAGACTCTGACTGGGGCTTTACCTGTCAACATCAGCACCTTAACTCTCTCTGGAAACTGATCAGCAGCCAGCACAATTCCTAGACTACTGTTCAAATACCATCTCTAAAAGCTAACACAGCCCAGCTGAGTTTCTGGATAGATCTAAGTGGTAGCTATATCCCCATGTATCTGTAGAGTTCCTGATGCAGTGGGCTTCCTATATCTGCTGAGAAGTATGTTTGCTGATATAACTGAATAGGTGACTTTATAACAATATGGAAAGCTTTGTAGAAATCCAGATATATAGTTGTGATGGCATTGGGAACTGTATGAAACCTTTTCTTATTTAGAGCCAAATGTAAATCTCAAATGTTTTTGGCAAGCTACATGTTAACTTACGTTCTTTAGTTGATTAATGATTTCCTTTTCTAGGACTGGGGTTCATCTTTACCTCTCCAGTGTTATTTTCACACCTGCTTTCTCTCAATTATGGCTGTAGGCTATAAATTGGTCAGAGGTCTACATTTATTTATGAAAGCAAGGGCCACAGCTCAGTTGCAGTAAGGGAAAAGGAAAAGGTAGCTGGTGCTACATAGACTTTGAGCAGCAGGTGGAGATATAAGCTCCTACAGGTTGCAAGCTGTTGTCACAGAAGGTAGAAGTAGTGAAAGATGACTAAATCAAATTGTCTTCTACCTGTGTTATTCTCCAGACAAAATTGCCTCAGATTTATCAACACTGAGCCTTAATTGTTGGTTCCTGCCTGTGTCCCTAACACAGCTAATCAACAGCTAATGCAGACTCAGACAATGTGGGGGAATTGAGTGGTACCATCTGCTTTCTGAAGACATTCCATGAAAGCAGAGCTACTCTCTGGCCCTTTCAGAGGACCAAGGAGGCCAAGGAGCCCAGAACAAAGCAAATCTCACATGAAATCCTTAACCAGAAGCACAACAGTAGCCCAGGACTGGCTTTGGGAAAGGAGCAGACCTTTACAATTTTGCTGCGGCTAAAAGCACTGCAGCTCCCAGCTGTAGCATTAGGCTTTCGCCAACAGCTATGAGGATGGTGCCAGCAGACTATATCTCCTACCTGTTCAGGTCAATTGCACATGGAGAATAAGACCTTGTGAAAGATGTCTCTTTACAGCTGCTCTTTTGGACATTGGAAATTTGGATTATCTGAAAGATGTGATGGTCTCTTAAGCATAGTGCCTTTATGGGAAACTGAGAGCCTGCCTTCCTTCAATGAGCTATTTAAAAACTTACCAGCCTACCTCCTCTCCTCCTTCACCCGTGAGAGTGGGTTATAACCACAGCTTGGCCAGTGAAGTCTTCCAGACAGTTTTGGGCTCCCTGTGTTGGCCAGGCTCAGACAAAGAAGATTTGGCATTTGTCCTCTGGAGAACTATTCCTTCCCTTCAACAGTGGTCAGTTCTTTCCGAATCTGCATAGTTTTGAGTAAGAAACATCTTAATTTAGATTTAAGCCTTTCATCATCTTTCTTGAAGGTTTTTTTTTTTGCCCTCAAGCACTTGCCATCAACGCTGGGCTGCATGAAGCACATTTACTCCTGAGTTTCCAAGCACTGCCTTCACTGTAAAATTTAATGGACATCAAGGGAACAAGATTTGTTGGTCAAACAACAATTTTTCAAGATTTATAGTTTCTATCACTCCTGGTTATGATCTTACCTTCCATCCCAGCCACTCTTCTCAGCATGCAGCTGAATTTTTCCAGTTTCATGGTACACTTGAAGTTCTTCAGAATTCAGTATTCATAACGAGTCCTGACAAAGCGTTGAGTGTTCACCCGAATGTTCAGATAAATATTAGACCATAGCATTGCCATCCAGCTGGAGAAAAAAATCAAAATAACCTTTGGAGGTAAGGTCAACTCCATCCAATGCTTCAGCTGTGGCAGCTCTGTGCTGACTGTGCATCCTTCTCTGAGGCTGAATGGCTCCAGGTACAACCTGAGCAGGGGACAGGCAAGGGTTGTTGACATCTGTATGTGGACCCAGTCCCTGGGCAGCAAATAAGATGCTGTTCCAGCAGTAAGGGATTAGTGTGAGTGAAAGAGAGCTCTGACCATAATTTCCCTTTGGCAGCTTAGATCCACACTTAACTTTGAATGTGGGAGCAGGCCTGTCGAAGCAAAATGGCCCGTTTGCCTCCTCGCAGCATGATACATGCTGAAACCTTGTGGGATCAGCACTCTTGTTTGGGTTTCTGAATCCCTGCCAGATCAGGGCATTTAGTTTGGACCATAAAAGAAATAGAAGCTGTTCACAAGGCTTGGATCCAAATTTCCACACCATCTGCTGTGTTTGGAGATCAGTGTGGAATTTTGAGCCTGCCATAAAAATAGAGGGAAAAGAAAGTAACATTTAATAAAGAAGTTAAATGAACAGGAAAAATAGGGAATGAACTTAAAGCATGTCCATCCATGTTCTTGGGTGTCATAAAGTAGAAAGGGAGTAACACTAACAGAGAAAAAGGACAGACAGGGCCAATGGAATACTAAAACCCCAGGTAAAATTAATCCAGTTTTCAGTGATATAGTGAAGGTGACCAAGCCTTGATTTATTACTCACTTGGAGTTAAAAGTTAAGATTAATGTTGTCTTTGGCAACTTGTGGCTGCAGGTTCTGGAGACAGAAAATGGGAGTGTGGCAGCTCTGAGACCCTGGTCATGTACCAAGACAGTGTGGGCACCTCAAATCTCTTTTTTAGGACACCTGAAGATCTCAGTTTGAGCCCTTTGTGTGTCTTGCTGGAGAAAATCAGAATATGCCTGATGCGAAGAACATTATATTTGGGTGATGGGGTTGATTTATATAAACATAACACATTGGTAATGAATATTGCCATTGGAAATTGAAGAATAAGCAAAAAATGCAATATAGTAAAGTTTACGTGAAGAAAGTATTGTCTCTCTTCCCCTTTTTAATCTCATTGCAGAAAATTGCCATCAGATGAAATTACTATACCCTTACATATTACCATTACTATACATTAATTTGATTGGAAAGTATTTTTAAGAAGAAAGCTCTAGTGTTTCATAATAAAGGTGGTGTAAATTTTATGGTAGTTCTTAACAGCCAAAGAAAGAAAAAGACTAATGGAAACATCTATATGTCATTGCTTAAAAGCCAAATTGCGAGCAGAGTCATAGGTTTCCTTCTGAGCAGCATTTCCTTATTTGGAGTGATTTTCACTGTCTTTCCAAAAAAACTAGGAACGTGCTTCAGAATTTTAAGTTGCCAGTGTGGCAGCAAGAGGTTTAAATACCATTAGAGCCCTCTTAATTCAAAAGAACAAGTAATATTATGTGCTGTCAAACCACAGAATGTAAATGATGACTGAATCACCTGGCACTATCTCTTTAACTCCAGACCTGCCACTACCAAATGCTTGGGGTGGTTTTATTTTTCTATCTTGAGGCTGCTACTTCTCCAGTAAGTTTATTTTCCATTCTGGTTTTTGTTGTTTAGGTAGGTGCAGTAATGGCATTCCCAGGGCAGTATTGGGAAGCACTGGCTTCTTTTCTGCAACAGGAAAGCAAAAGCTGAAATCTAATTATTGAGAGCACCTGACATTTGGGGCAGATTTTTATGAGGCTAAACATAAAATGCTACCATGGACAATTCTTCCAGTGTCTAAGGAGGGATATGTATTAAACAATCTGATCTTTAATCCTTGGTATTAGATTATTTATTTTTTTTAGGCAATGAGGGGTGCTGTTTGATCTTTTCCTCACTGCCATTTGTCTTGCAGTTTACACTGCAGATGCACTGAGAAAAGATTATGTTCCTTCATCTCCTAAATAAGCTTTTTGTTTGTTTGTCATGGCTTTTGTACAGCTTTCAAGCCTGAATTTCTGTGTGGGCTTAGGTAAATTTCTGTTCTCCTTGAAGCTAAACAATACAGTAACTGGCTTAAAGAATTCAAGCTATAAAACCACCACCTTTTTCTTGTGCGGCAGTTAATCTACAAGATATTTAGGAGCATGGTGGACACACCTTTGAAAGATAATATAAATAATTTGGTAAAAAGTTAAATGAATGTAAAATACTGAAATAAGACCTTTAAAATGTTCTTTGCAACTCCTCAATACTTGATTTAGAAACTTTGTTAAATAAATACATTAATGCATGCACACACATCTGTGGCTTTCTAAAAGCTATAGGGATTGAATACTTTCTCTGTTGACAGTATTTGATACTCTCCCTTATATCTTCATCATCTTTAACTCATTAATCCTCTCTACACTTCCCTCAGGAAGGGGAATATTACTTCCATTTTATATGTAGAGAGCTGAGGCAGGGAGGTATTAAGGCCTGGGCTCATAAGGGAATTTCATGGTATAAACCCTCCAGTTATGCTGATATCAGTGGGACTCGGATGCCTGTGTGCCTGGGGACCTCTATGATCTGCACTGAAATATTTTTGGCCAAGAAAACCCCACGAGCTTTGGTCAGGCAGGAAATCGAAGCTGAGATTGCACAGGGATGTTACGTTAGTGCTGTAGCCATTCAGTAGCATTTCTTTCAGCTGCTTTCTCCTTTTTAGCTTCCTACTTCCCAGTCCTCACAAGCTCATATAGGCATGTAATGCCTACATGATGAGGTTGTATGAATAAGATAAGATCTTTTAGTTTGCTGTACATTCAAAGTAGCTCTAGCTCAGTGTCTTGACTTTTCAAAAAAGGATTCTAGCAGGTACTTGACATCCAGTTTGTGCCAAAAGTTACGTTAGGAGACTAAGTAATGGACAGCATAAGCCTGTTACAAGTTTCAAAATATTGACTACTGCTGAGCTACTGATCCTTTTCCAAACAGTTTTGTGAATGCCCAGTCCTTGTGCTGCCCACATTATATAAGCTAAGCCATGTGGGCAAAGTCCGTTTAAAAAACATTTTTTTTAATCTGTTTAAAAATATTTTTTTAAATTTTCTTTACAAATTTTCCTCTATCTCCGCATTCTGTAAGTAAAAGCTGTCAATTGCATTAGGAGCTTTTACTCCTTACTATGACAGGTTCACAATATAAGTTCTACAATTCTTTGATTCTTTGCTGGGGAAGCATAGGAAAGATGATATTTTGGATTAGAAATCCCAACAAAAATAACACCATTTCATTATTTACTTAGATTAAGCTAAAAACATTTGTCATTAGGAACGCAAGAGGTAATTTCCTGCCAGAGCACCCAAATCTTTGACATTTTTCCTTCAAAAATCCTTAAATGTGTGGTAGGGTATCAAAGCCTTTTCCTTACCATCATCAGCAAGGACAATGATACTGGCACAGGGCACCCTTCCTTCAACTGCTTTGTGCTGAAAAGCAAATGCAAATGGACAAGCAGACTAGGAATCACTGAGTTGATACGTCTATCTCAGCTAAAGCAGATGAAGAGTGGTAAGTTGTGAGTAAAAATAGGGTATTATAATAAAAAACACTGGACTGGTAAAAAATCTAAGAATAATTAGAATGTTATGATTACTGGAAACAATATTAAAATGTTGGTGCTTAAAGACAGCACTTAAGTAGGTAGAAGATCTGTCATAGCAATTCATTAACGGGTTTAGCTTGCTTAATTTTAAAAACAAATACTGTCTCAACTGCGTACTTCTAACATTTAGATACATGCCTACAGATATAGATTAATATACTTTTACCACTATAATGTGTTTAACACAAAGTAATCTAAATTTTCTAAGCATCATAATAATACAAATAACACTATTACTTGAATGGTTTTTCTTGAGGTTTTTTAATCCTGTCATAAACCTTACAGAGCTGGAAAGAGGAGAGAGGAAATGCCATTGCAAACAGAAAACAGTGCATGATTGCCTTTACCTCTAATAAGACATTTTTGCATTGTATTGCCTATAGGAATACTTTGTTAAAAGTTGAACACAATCTATTCAAAAAGCACTGTTAAAAAGAAAAGAGTGCTTGCTCTTTCATGGGTAAGCGCAAAATGAAAGTGAAATATGGGCCTGGGAAGGAGGAAAAAAAGAGAAAAGTTTCACATATTTGCATAGCAGAATCTTTTAAAGGGCATCTGACCTGGAAGTACTTCTGACATGGCTCACGGGGCGTCAGCAATGCATCAGGAAATAGATTATAATTTGAAATCTGAAAAGAGGGATCATTTAAGAATTAAAACCAAAGGAAAACACAAAATAAAACTACCACATTTCAGAAGTTCCTTAGACACGTTAAGCATTCTAAACAAACCCTGGAACATAACAGTGAGGATCTTTTGAGCTTTCAGTGATATTTGACAGTGATTAAAGTATGGGAGAGGCTAGTTTACAGCAATTAAAAATAATAATGACATTTTTCTTAATGTACACTTGAGGACCACAAGTTCAACAATATTCTGCACTTTTAATCAACATATTGTAGCAAAAACTTCATGACATTAGAAAACGTTGGGTCTTCCCCCATAACCCAGCTACAGCTTTCCTGGGAAAGTACAGGAGCATTGGTAAAATGAAACAGAGCAGTCAGGCATGTTCACATGAAAGTTTGCAGGATGAGATCCAGCATGTGAAACCAGGAAGCATAGGCTGCAGGGTTGATCCCACAAAAGGGAATCATAAAAAGCAAGCTAGCAGCAAGCTCTTGCACAGGACCCCTTCCTGGCCATCTTCTCTCAAGGAAACCATTTTGACTTAGTCTCTGGTTTGGATGTGAATATGCTGGGAGACAAGGCATTTCTCTGCACTTATGACTCTTTCTGCCATTATGACTAGGAAATATAGGAAAGAAATAATACAAACCTTCTCATAAATCAGATTTCCTTTAATCTGTTGAGTACAGAACATTTAATGACAAAAACATGTTATGGGGACCTTCGGCTGTAGTCAAAACCTAAGCAGCTAGAGAGGACACCTCCATTATACAGGATTGCAACTCAACACTAGGTAACGCCCTCTGCCCGCTTCAAAGGAGGAATTCCAATGCTAAAACATTAATTCTTAATTAAATACACTAACACACTATGTTCTTATATCTGCATTTTTTGACTAAGAACAGCTAAATGGTAATAGTTAAACAAAATGTCAGCCAAAAGCATCCTAATAAAGTCTAGATTAACATTAATGCAGCTGAAAGCTAAATCAAGACTAGAAATTTTCTTAGTGTCAAGTGTCATTGTACTCCTTCTTGCCTACGTATACAAACAAATTCCAGAGGATGTTAAACACTTTCAGAAGGAAAAGGGAAGGAAAACACTTGAATAAGGTGCTGTTGTAGATCAGAGCAGGCGATGATGCTCCTACAGCCAGTGGTTTTTTTTTGCTGCTCCCTCCAGCATTAACATCTCTGCTGAACTGAGCCTGGAAACTGGAGAGAGAAAGCTTAGCACAGCCTGGAAAGCTAATTCCTACAGTGGGCAAAGCCATTTTGGGAATGCAAGAGCAAGAAAGGAAGCTTGCACACGTGCTCTCAAATGCATCTGCAGACTCCTCTATACAAACCTCAGAGTTGTTGAAGATAGAAAGGACCTGTCAAGCTAATCTAGTCTAAGCACCTGTCCAAGCAGGGAATCGCTGCTGCCCTGTCTGCTCCACCCTGGTTCTGTCCTCCCTCCCATCATGACAAAACCATCACTTCAACCTGCCTGCTAAAGGCAGATTCTCATATGTCTGCCTATTCCCACTTCCCCTAGTCCTACTGAAATCACTGTCCAGTAACCAGCTTTCTGTGCACCTTCTGCCAGCCCCTGCTGCTACAATAATGATTTTTTTTCCTTTTAGAGCTAATCATGCTGCCAACTGACTGCAACAGCCTAGCAGCAGTGCCATCTCTGTTCTAGTGATGCTTTTATTAATGGAAATCCATAATGCTGATCTGTCTTTAAATAATATTAAGGAAAAACAACTTCAGATCCTGCGATGAGTTCTAGCACACAAGTGGAGCATGCTTCCACATTTGCCCTTCCCCTTCCTACACAGCCGAATTCCTCATCCAGCAAAACAATCAGACAAGATGCCTCTCAGAACCAGATTCTAACAGCTACAAAAGAGAAAGAAAAACAATAAAAATTACAGAAAGAAACAGGCTGAAACCTTTGCTCCTTTACTTACAATTTTGTTAAGATAGATATATCTATATAATCAGTGTGTATTTGACTGACTGAAACTCTGTATTGATGATGACCTGGGTCATCTCGCACTACTAGAGTATTTTTAAATCAAGTGATCACTTGGAGATCACTCCGAGATTTATGTAAGGCATAACCATGACATGCAGTCAGAACTAATCCTGCATTTACTAAGGGAACAAATGAGATGGCATACTAAGTCTTTTCCAAATTCAATTTTCTCCCATTAATTAGATTTCTCCCCCTGTGTAGAATGGAACAGTCTGGCTGGCAAAACCAGTGCTGTCACAGCAAGAAGATGGAGTGTGTTTTATCTATTGGCTACTTGCAAGCACAGATAATAAGACCTTCTGTCATCGGATCTATACAATCACAGCAACATTTGCTAAATAAGCCTCAGGCATTTTTCCTAATTCTGTTGTGTAAATTTAAGCTTGAGTCTTAATTTTATTTTAATTGATATACAAATTATTCGATTTCTACAATAAAGATCACACCTCAGACTTAATTTTTACAAACAACGCTACTTTAAATGCCCATGCTAATATGAGGCACAAGCATAAACCTCATTCTCTCTTACACAGAGATACAAGCTCAGAAACTATAACTTAAATTTCTGCAACTGAGATGACCCATAAAGCAAGAAGGGCTTGGTCTCCCATATCTTGCAACTTTAGCCTCAAGTTATTTTTGGAGGCAAAAAAACCTCTTACCAAGTCTGAAGGTAAACAATGTGTAATCAAAGCTGATCAGAATTACCCAAACCAAAGCAGGATGAAAGCATATGAAAAAGAAAGCTAGGATAAGCTTTTCCAGGGATAAAAAAAAAAGAGGTAACCAAAATGCTCTGTAACACAGGCAGCCTACCCACAGGCTTAATGGAGTAACAGAAAGGAATCAACGGCCATGGATTTGGCACATGACTTAGACTGATTTAGCTTGGTTTAGACCAGGGATTTTTCAGCCCCACATAAATTTAACATAGATCATTCAGCAGCTCCTAAATCAGGAAGCAAGAACCATTTATAGTATGATCAATTCCTTAAGAGGGTTAAGGAAATCTGCAGGGCCCAGCACCAGTTTTCTAGCTGTTCATAATGGCACCAGCCCAATACCACACTCTTTGACCAGGAGACACAGGCAGAGAAAGCAGGGAAGAGATTAAGCATAGGTCACAAAATTATTAACAGAAAGAGCAAAAACATTAACTGAGCCCCCGTCAGATGCAATGGATGAGTTAAGCTGCAGCACAGATGCTGTGCTGGGCACAAGGAAAAAAAAAAAAAAAAAAAAAAAAAGGGGAAAGATTGTTATTGTTAACCACCTCCCCCCCATCTTGTCTGGGGCCCTG
>JAVHNF010065021.1:0-12064 GCA_034783455.1 Micropsitta finschii
AGAGCTGAGAACTGGCCATGTGGTTTGTGCCTGGATAATGAGTTACAACTTACAACAATTTCATCCCTGAATAGGGTTCTGTAAAGTTATTCTTTACACATAGGATTAGCTGCTTGGTGGTTAACAAAATGTTGACTCATAGTTTGGCTGAGAATTGTCTGATGGAGGGTTCTTCTGGGGTGAAGGAGGTGGGGGGCACACTAATGTGTTCATCAGATGTGTTTCTCAGTTCAAAGCCAAAGACTGGCTGCCTCAGCCCACACATGTTCCCCGACCACTCGATTGCTGGCTATTTTGGGGTGCATGTTCACCTTTCCCCCCCCTCCCCTGTAGAAAGCACTGAAAAACTCTTGGCTTCACTCCAAAGCAGATATGTGGTTGGCTTCATTTTGTACTTTGAAACGTTTCACAAATGATACAGCCATTTCCTTCCTGTTTCTAAGCTACTCTTGCTGATTATCAAGCTCCAAAACAATTTATTTTTCCAGTGTAAAAAAAAAAAAAAACCAACAAAAACAACCCCAACTTTCCATGAGTTTAGAGAAGATTCTCCCCAGCTCTAGACATCCTATGTGTTACAGAGGACAGCATGCCAGGGAGAAGAACACAGTGTGCTGTAACCAATAACCACATCTGGGGTTTTGGAGGCAACATTTTTTGCATTCCGCCTACAGATCAAGGGTGAAATCTTGGCCACATGTAAGTTAGCAGGAATTTTTTTCATCAGCTCCTTTGTTGCTAAGATTTTACCAGAGGAATCCATGCCTCCCTGCAACAGGCAAGATCACTGCCAAACACCGGTAATGAATGCAAAATACCTAATTCCGTGCACAGCATTATTATGAAATATATTCAAGGTTAAAAAAGAAAACAAAACTGCCACTTACTTCAGAGGGAACAAAAGAGGTCAAAGTTTAAACTGACTTTTGCTGCTATGTAAAATTGCTCCTTAGCCAAGATATATTTGAATACAATACTAAACACTTATTTACCAGCTCGTTTCCCAGAGTAACTCTCAGCACCGCAGCTTTAAATTCACTAGTCCTGCCTGGTTTGAAGTAATTATAATTGAAACAGAATCAATTTTAGCCTATTTACATACAGGCATTTTCAAAGCCTGCAGCAAATTCCCTGGGTGTAGTTAAAGTCAGTTGGCTTAGGCAATATATGGATTTGGAAGGTTGTGCATGAATACATACATGCAAGAGAAGTACCTGTGTGCTAATGCTTGGGTATGGGCAGGGGGGAAGAACTCCCACCTTTGGCAGCAGGCTGTTTTACTAGGGAGGACAGCCAGCAGCTCTCTCCCTGCACAGCAGCAACTGCCTTAATGGGCACTGGCAAAGCAGCCTCTCCTTTGTGATCGCTGTCTATCCGGTTCCTCCAAATTCTCAATTCTCATAGGCACCACAAGCATATTGGATATTATAATCCTGAGCTGATCACACCCCATCCTTCCTTTCAAATAATTACTAAGGGACACATCTATTTACCATGGTGATTTGTTACTTGTACATATTTTCCACTAGCTTTTGCTGTATGTTCTGATCCTCACTTGTGAATTATTCATTTATCACAGATTTATGTTACAAAAGGGGGAAAAAAATAGTGTTGCAATGCCTAGAGTAGATGCAGTCACCCACAATTTAAATGTCTATTCCTGCATAAGCAAACACAATGTCTCAGGTGGTCCCTTCCTGTATTAAACTCCTGTTTATTCCCAATTAGAAGGATTTTTTTTTTCAAGTAATAGCATTACACAAATCCAAGTGGCATACAAATAAAATAAAAGCCTCATTCAGTATATTCTCAATATCACAACTATTCTTGCAAGCATTTCTGTATTGTATATCATGTTAAAGACAAAGGCTATTAACAGATACACTCGTGGGTATTTCTTTTACTGCAAAGTAACCAATCTTGACAAGATCTGCCTTGAGTATGATTATAGTAATGACCTTTGCTCCACATGGTTCAAAACCACAGTACATCAATACAAATTGCTTTATAAAAAGCCATACTGACATGAAGTGAGAACTAATATGTCATGGGAATTCAAGGTCCTTTGAAAGATTACTTCCCTTCTGAGACACACAGAGCCTTGAAGTCAACTAGGTGTTACACAAAATAGAAGTCCACAAATGCTCAACATGTGAAAACCATAACTAAAACTGAAAAAAGCTATACTGCTGGCTGTAATTCCAGCATTACTGAAGAGTACCACTAAATTATTGATGAGCTTGAAGAACATGCCAGGTCTGAAGGCTACTCTGAAAGGCTGGTAGATCCCAAATTTGACTTGCCATTTGCAATCTGGCCTTTGAGCCTGAGCACATTTGTATTGCTTCCTCCCACAGTACCATCTGTATGCATCCAGGCAGCATACTGAAACACCAAGTGTTTGAAGGGAAGAGATTTGGAAAAGAGTCAACCCTCATGTTGGGCACAAAAATAACCTGGAGTGGGGGCTAAGTTATGTATGTAGGAGGTAACTTCAAAAGTTGCTGTGTCTGAACTAGTACTTATATTAGAATTACTCACTCAGAACAAATAATAAAAGATTAGGCCCCTTCTGCAACACGTGTCTAAACCTGAGAAGCTTGTACAGTGCTCTGGATAGCAAAGCATCACAATACCAGATGAATTCCTGATCAGTTCATAATAAACTGGGCAGATGTCATGAGATGGTTAACATGTTCAGGTTAAACTATGACAATGTAGCAGTATTATATTTAAAACTACTTAAGCGCAGCTAGAAATAGTCAATTATTTTGTTTAAAAGTGACTTTTTCCTGGAAATGTTTCATTGATTTTTTTTCCATCAACCAGTAATGGGCAGACAGCACCGCACTGCTCAATTTTAAGATACCCACCTTCATGAGGGACAAGAATGGAGACAGTCTGAGACAGCGTTATACCTGAAGTTAAATAGTTTCCTGTTCTCTGAAGATCTTGATAATTAATGTAAAGAAAGAAAGCCAGAAACCATTAATAAAGGCCAAGATTTTACAGCTATAACTGAAAAATTCTTCCCCTGTACTTGGTACTGGATCATGCTCCTGGATCTGGTACACAAAACACACAGGACAAACACCTTGAAGCTGCCCTGAGAGAGAGAACTTGTCAAAAGGAGAAAAAGCATTCTTCCTGAGGAGGTCTAGTGGAACTGATTTCCTCAATGAAAGTGGAAAAGGAGACCTTTATGTGGCGTCTCTATACACAAACAATCTATTTCAGCAACAGCTAAAAAGAGCAGGCAAAAAGATTCTGAATATTTGGAATACCTGGATTCCAATGAATTGTCATTCATTTAGCACTAGATACTGATGCCCATTCTTAAAGTACTGTTCCCTTTCTCTTTACAAAACTCTCCACACCAGAACACCTAGCTTTTTCTGGGAGGTCAGTGATGAGGATCCCCTGCTGCACTGAAATCTTCTCTTGCACAGAACTTGATAAATCCAAACACCAGCCATATACAAGGGAGTTGCCTCAGCACCTCTGACACCTTCCACCTGGAAATTCTGAACAAGTATTAAAGCCAGTGACAAAGCAGATGAGATTTTATTTTAGATGCTGAACAACAAGCTTCCTGCACATTGAGTTATGTAAGCAAAGCCCCTGACAGCTCCCTCAGCACCACCCTCCTCTTATTTGTGTCTTTCCACTTGCTCACTCATGCTGCTCCTGTTTCCATAGACACCTCAGAGAAGCATGTGGGTGGGTTGTTTTCTCATTTCTCCTTTATGAGAGCATTTTAATGGCTAACTGGAGTTTCAGTAAAAAAAAAAATAATTAAAAAAAAAAAAAAAAAAAAAAAAAAAAAAAAAAGAAGTAGCGTTGTGAATCCAAAATCCTAGTTTAAGATGTAAACAAGCCCACAGGTCAATTTAAAGCTCATAAGAGAAAAGCAGACTTTATGCCTTACCCATTTTTGTTCTTTCACACCAAATCCAACTCATGATCTCCACAGCTGCGTGCACCCAAAAAATCTGAGCCACCATATCTCAACTGTAGCTCACCTGACTCTCAGGTCCAAACTACACAAATATTTGGAGAGTGTATTAGTCTCCAGGTTTGGAAATTGAAGCGAACGGGAAGTCAGAAGCAACCTCAGAAGACAAGAGCTTAGGTGGCAGCCATAAATGAAAAGCTTAGCCGCTACTCACATGTAGCTTTAAAGCATAACCCTAAATTAGGTGCAGAAAGTAGTGCAGAAAGAAGCAGCACAAACACATACACAATATTAGGGGATAAGCAATAAACCCCTGGAGTAAGCAAGCCTAATTACCAATACGGTCAGGACCCATCATCATCATCAACCAACATGAAGTGTATTATCATAAACATGAAATGACATTATTCAGTCTAACCATATTTTAATCTTGTAAGCACCTAAAAGTAATCTTTGTAAGCTTAATTACTGAATCTGATAATCTCAGCCTCTAAAACTCTTTAATGTATTTATTCTCACTGCCATACAAGACAGAGGAGTTCTTCAAGTCCTGATCACAAAGAACCAAATGCCACCCAGTACACATAGAACAGCACTGGGAAACAAACCTCCCAAGTCTTAACTCTGACAAAGTAATTTTAACATGCTTCACCTCTTTGTCAGCTGCTAATACCTTGCTGTCAACGGGTAATTACATGAATGCTGAGACCTGTCTTGCTGTATGCTCACTGAATCAGATCTGAGCAAAGAAACAGGTTGCACAAAAAACTACAGTTCAACCACAAACCTGCTTATTCACACAGTTTGAGCACTGCAAAGATAAAATCAAAAGCTTGCAACTACAAACACTGAATAAGGTATTAAGTTCATAATGCTATACCATCTGTGAGTAAAATTATGCAAGAACACCAAGGAAATGCAAAGCCTCTTGAAATGGTGACAAGTAGCTCGTACATTAGGAACATGGCTTCAGGATTATATTAAACTCCAGTTAATCCTGACCACCAGGGAATTTCAAAGATAAAATGCCATAAATATTTTTCCTGCTGACAGAAGCAGCTATACACTGTGCCAGATATGCTGAAGGAATCAAAAGCAGTAGGGGATAGGAGGGAGAAACACCAGAGCCCAAATACACTGACAAATGCAGACCCCATAGCCCAGCTCCTCAACACCTCTCTAGCCAGGACAACAGTCAAGTGTCTTCCTGGACTATGTGCTGACTGCAGGTATGGATCAGAGGAACTCCAACTCCTGGCTCTATTCCCATGAGGAAGGAGAATCTTGGAACCAGAAAATTTAGAATGAAAGAAAAGAGGTGCTATGGCCCTTTCCTCTCACAGATCCCAAAATGAAAGGCTGAGGAGAGCGTGGACCTGGAAGCTCTTGCACTCCTACAGAGGAAGAGGGGCTGCACAAGATCTCTGAGGTACACCTGCATGTGCACGAAGGGCAAGAGAGGAACTGGATGCAAGAAGATAAGCACAGACTTAAACAGGCAGTGAAAGTACACATATGAAGGTGTTTAATGATCAAAGTACTGCAAGGATCTCAAGACAGGTCTGCAGGTGACTGTAAACTGGCCAAGTTGCTAAAGGTTCTCCCTCGAGTTCCCAACAGACTAGTTATAACAACTCATGTGGAAATTGTGCTGAGGAACCTACCTCGCTAGTCATACTCACTTGCTTATAGCTTGGTTTCTACTCATTTTACTCTGTCAACTCATCAACAAGACCCCTAGCAACACAGAAAAAGGTTTATAGGAGGTGAACATCAAGCCCTATAACTACGCTAACAAATACAAAAGGCAAAGAGAAGAATCTCATCCTAAGTGGGTGAGAGAAACATGTAACACCTCATTTATTCTACACCCAAGCCACCAACTAGAAACTTAACAAGTGAACTATTTAATGTCACCCAGTTTGCTCAGCTGAACAGGCCAAGTTAGATTTATTTAAATCTCTGGTCTTTTGTTAGCATATGTCAATGATAGCCTACGTTTATGAACACAGTAGATATCCTTTATTGTAAAGTATTATTTTCAATAGCTTTAAAATAAAGATTTACATTAATCTATACATATTTCACAGAGGTGAAAGTTCAGCTAGCAATTAATGACACATCATCCTTTTAAAACCTTATCATCAATGCTAGAGTTGATATGCCATTTAATGTTTAGTACTCTGGACATTGCATTACATTTGTCCAGCCTCAAAGTGATGATAAAATTGACAACCTTTTTTGCTCCCCCAAGTGTATAGTTCTCATTAGACAACCTTTTTTGCTCCCCCAAGTGTATAGTTCTCATTAGACAAGCCAGCAAAACCCCCTCGCTTTAACAGCAATGGCAATCACAGCAGCACAAGCTCCATTTTTGAGAAAAGCTGTCCTTCCACTGAGCAAGTCATCAACAGAAACACATGAGCACAGTATAGCACATCAAACATCCACACCTGTTTCCCTGGCAACACTCGCAAACCTACAAGAAGTAACTGCATCAGACAGAAGGAAACTCAGAAGAGAGGAATCATGCCTGCACTTCAGGGTTGTGTCACTACCACATTGACAATAAACAATTTGGAAGTTTTGTTTGGAATAAACAAAATATTGGAAGAATACAGGTAATATTTAACTTTTTTGGTGTCCTCTTTCCATAAATTTGATTCAGCTTCTCATCCATTTTGACTGAATAACTTCCTAGAATATAGCTATGCACTAAGCTGCCTCAAAAGCCAACTAAAAGACCCCAACCCTCTAATAAACCAAAACCCAAGGAAATAGCCTGCAGATAAATCCCTTCAAGTACTAAAATTATCCAGGATGAAGCAGCATATATTAGCAAAAAAAAGATAACAAACGTTAATAAGCAAATTAAATGCTTAGAGCATCTAAAATAACAAATAAAGACAAAATTAATTTAAAAAATAGTTAGCAGTAACCTAGTATTTGAATGGTCACTGATTACTTTTTAAATTCATCTATGAGCTAACATGATATCTGAAGATCCCAATTACCTATGGACATGTTTAAATGATCAGTGGCCTCCATTAACTTCCCTCTGGACACATTAGGGTTCCTACCCAGAGAACAGTTTATTTTATGGGTGGGGAAACTGAGGTACAGAAGTAGCAAGACTCACCCACAAACATGCAAAGCAAGCCCATCACAGAGTAAATACTAAAATTCAGAACAGGGGAGAACAACAGAAATAAAGCAAAAGCACATCAAGGACAGGAGCAGCATAGCAGAATACACTCTAGGAAAGCTTTCCTGCTTTCCCCACCATATCCTCAGGCCACACAGTTTCTCCTATCAAAAGACAAAGGGTTTAAAAAAGAAAAAGTGAGTTTAACAGCTGATGAATGTGTTCTCCTGTAGAATTCAGAGACAAAAGACTGGTATGCAAAGCAGAGCTGGGTATAAAGCTGCAAATTGAGGATTTTGCCCAATAAAAGCAAAGTTCATGTAGCCCTTGCTTTCCACCTTAGAACAGTACTAAAGCATGCCCTTGATTTATATGTACTAATAAAACCTATCAACCCTTCAGCAGTTGCATATTACAGCTCGTATGAGAGTAGTTCAAATTCAGCTATTTATTTCTTTGTAGCATGCAAAGTTCGCATCTTTAAACTATGCTATTCTGCCAGAAAGCATCAACTACATTTAGCAAATAAAAAATAGTGAGACACACTTATGACAGCTGGCACCTCATAAAAAGGATTTGGGCAGAGGAAAAACTGCCATGATAAGAGAAATATAACTAATGACCAGTAATTCTTACAAAGACACAACGAGAACCCATCAAGAATCCTTGCTAACCCCAGCAGTAATGTGAGAATACCAGCCTCACAGGGGTCAAGTACTTGATTTTTCCCTGCTACTTAATGCTTTTACACAGAATCATCATTATTCTTTATCTCTCCAGTTCCTACAAACTGGAAATGAACTGAAGATAAGGTTTGAGACATGGATCTACATCATCGAAGGAAGATTTTGCTTGTAGCATCCCAAATTGTTCTTGATCATTACATATTATTAAAACCACATACGATGAGGCCACTGGGATGTGCTTTGCAATTTGTGGTAAATACCCAATAGTCCCACCAACAATACGATAATAAAGATTGTGTCATCATCAACTATAAAATGCAGCATCTTGGTATATGCAAATTTACAAGCAACAATGGACCATTACACAAAGTCTTACCAGTCCCTTTCTCTCTGCAGTAAGGCTGTACTTTCTGAGCTTCTGTAATCTTTAGCAGCCAAAAAGACTGAAACTAAGGGGCAGCTCTACAGAATAACTAACACAATTAGGTGTATATTCAAACTTGTCTATACAGGCCAATTAGACAAGTCTACATTCAGAATAACAGCTAACACAGACATAGCAGTACATGCAAACAGCAAGGCTATGCTTTTCCGCTGTCATGATTGGTTTTATTATTTTTAGTTGGGCCATCTGGCAGAAATGTTTGATTAAAGCTGAGGGAAGATTTATTCATTTGTATAACCAGTATCCTTCATAGCCTTTTTATTTCTTATCTTTTGTTCCTTTTTATTAGAAGGCTGAATATAACAATCAGAACTTACCAAAAGAACAATTAGTTCAGCTCATCTTTTATCTAATTAAGAGCCATTTAATCTGAAGGTTGAGGCTACAAATTATGTACAAAGTGTGATACTGTCACTAAACATCATGAAGCTGAAAAAAAAAAAAAAAAAAAAAAAAAAAAAAAAAAAAAAAAAAATCAAAGCCAAGAGGTTAAATTAGGTTCTAAAGGACTATTTGGGTAAGAGTTATTATCTCTCCCCTCATGCTCCACTTCTCCATCTGATCTTGCTGACAGAAAAGGATTTGGTATAATCACCTGTGAAGCCACAGCACAAAGTTGCAGTAGGAATATACAACAAGCTGTTCCTCCCACACTCACCTACAAGACAGACTCCTAGTTTTAAGTAATATGCTCCCTTATTACACTCCTCTCAGGGTCATGAATACAGCAGCTGGTAAATGATAATAGAAGAGCTTTAATATCATTGTCAGAGTAGCCCATTAATGCTAAAAGGAGTTGCAAGAATGAAGTCACCCTTGAAATTGGTACATAAGTACCTACAATTTTTTTCTATGGTTATTTACAAAGGGAGGAGAAAGAAGACCTGAAAATAACCATCCTGGAGATTATGTGGGGTATTAAATGCTGCATCTGCACCTCAGGCCATCCTGAAGCATAACATTTATGCCTCCTACCCCACAGCACAGCTGTGGGAAAATTCATGATGCCAATACTGCAATATTAAAGAAATATAGTGTGAAATAATTCCCTGAGCTAGCACCAAAATTCGTGTACCTTTTAGTCCATTAATAGGGATCATAATCTAAATATATTAAATGCACATAAAAGTACAGCATTTAGGCAAAATACAGGCTATAAAAATAACATTATACATGAAAAGCTAGCTACCAAGTAAATTCTTGAAATTCATACATCTCCTGAGGGTAGCTGGCAGGCTTGTAGGAGGGATTAACAAGTACAGAAAGAACTTGCAAACTTCAGATCTTGAGGTCATTTTTGGAGAGAAACTTGGAGGAAATTACCTATTGGCATATTGCTTCAAAAACATTCATTAAAATGGAAGTTTTTTTCTGAAACACTTGTTATTATGTCATAAGGGTAGAATTCTATGCATGGCCAACTTCTACCTTGTCGTAACTATTTGTGTCCAGACTCTTATTTCACAGCAATAGGGTGGCCAGTCATTTTTATTGAGAGAAACTTCCTTGCTTGGGATGTTGGGATAAAGACCATATGCATGACCAGCTACCATAGAACAACCAGCTCACAACACCAAAATAACCTTTTTGCATGCCCACACACATTCATGCTCTATATGCATTCATGCATAAAACTCTAAACTAGGACAAGTAAGAGTAATTCATGTTTCAAGGCAGGAAACTTGCTACCAGTTTATGGATTCTCAGTTTCCAAAGAAAGAAGCTGTATTCTGGTTCACGTTACAGAAGTCTTTATGCACAAAATGCTTTCCTTTGCTTTCAGTAGCCCATTGAAATTCAAATATGATTTTAACAAAAAAGTCTGTAAGAGTCAGTAACTCCTGTCACTTACTTGGCTTTGAGTTAACGATGACATTCTCAGCAGAGTGCTGGGGTGGAAACCTGCAGTTGTCTCCTTGGCCCTCACTGCTGCCATACTCTATGACTTCCACTTGTCCCAGCGGTACGCTCCACTTCAATAGGTACCTCTGGCCAGTTGTCACGGTGCCACTGCTTTCATAGGAAGAGCTGGAAGATGCACAAATTACTGCTGTGACAAGCAACTATGTTTAATGGCATCCTATTTATTATTTTAGCTTCTAAAATCTGCTGCTTATCAGCCTGAGTGCCATGCAGAACTTGAAACAAATACATGCACCAGGCTGACTTTTGAGACTGACCTTTCTTGAAGTGCAAAGAGCAGATATGCAGGTGCAGATAGTCTTGCTTACAAACAGCATAGGACTGCCAATAAGAGTCCCTACATTTCTATAACAAAACATAAATGACCACCTTGTAAGACCAACGTGCATTTTGACATCCTAATAAAAGTACTTAGGATGATACTTTGGCTCCATACTTTCCTAATTCTTTTGAAACAGCAGTCACTTCATTTGAGCACTATGTTTAGACAAGTATGAATGATGGGACCTTTGAATGACTACCGGCAGTAGGAAGGGCAATATAACCTCCCACGGGCTTATGAGCTAACATTTCGGCCAAGCCCCACAACCTAGGATGTCCTTTACAGAAGACCCGCTGTGGCTTCTGAGAGTAATCCTACGTGAGCTGCTGCTAAAGGAAACGTGTATTACAACAGGCATTTCAGAGGGAAGAGCACACTGGAGAAGCACACTTGGAATAGAAATTGCATTAATACTCCTCTTCCTTTGTTTCCTTCATTCCCTTACGCACATTTAAGCACATATATTTGTCATAAAGGACAAAAGAGATATTAAAGTGAATAGAAAGAGGTCTACTTCACAGAAAGGATGACTGAAATACAAAAGTTAAATGCCTGAGAGAAATCAGCAAAATGCATTTATTGAGAACAGTACCTAAATGCTAATGTTTAGGTTGTTAGCTACCTATTCACAACAGTCATGCTTTTGTTTCAATGAAGAGGCAAGTATGAACAAAACCCACAAGTGCAACAGCTTAAGTAAATATTTATAAACTCTTGATCTAGTTCAGAAGAAAGAAAACAAGACTAGGCAGGACACATCTGTTCAATCACAAGGGACAGCATCCGCCCTGTCCAACTGCTGCTACTTAAAAGTTGGGTCTCCGGTTTGAACCCGTCATCTAGGCTACATGTGAAGAAGAAGCTTCTGAGAGTCATGTACTCTGTAGAAATACAAGTCTTTTGACAGCTATAGAGGAACCAGTAGAGGTCCTCATGCTGCTGGTATGTCAACTGTTTCTGTAAAGGCTGGACAAAAGGTGGTTAAGAGAAGTGAGCTGATACATACTGTGCATCTACATGTACATGTAAAGCTTCTGAGGTCTACAGCTCCAGGAGAAATCTGCAGGCATGCACCTTAAAAACCACTGTTATAACAGAAGCCTAGCTTAGGTAAGATGCCTAACCTCTATACAGCTAAAATGAAGAGAAATAAAGCTCATCATGAGTGAGCCAAACAGGCAAGTGGCACACTCTATACCATAAGCTTATGTTGAACAAAAGCTTCTGTACCAGATAAAGGTCATGTCATATCTGGCACATGATTTCCTTCAGTTCCTAACTGTATTTTGCATCACAAAATATCATGGACACCAGGACACAAAGGTATTTTCTTCCACCTTAAAAGCAATCCATGAAATCATGAAGGAATCCACACATACAGCTTGCATTTGGAGCCCCACTCTTCAGCCAAGAAACTCAAACCTTTGCTAGTGAATAAAGCTAGAAGTGCATCCAACTACTCTAAAAACTCACTGTTACATAAACAAGCAGGTTGGAAAGCAAACCTTAACTGCTACAGAAAAACATTTTTAAACTTTTTCAGAGTCAGCAAACCCCCATGACACATTCATGCACACTTACCATCCCA
>JAVHNF010065027.1:6518-22145 GCA_034783455.1 Micropsitta finschii
CAGCATCACCCAGCGGAGGGGGAGCGGAGGCTGCTCTTCTGTATCACCACGCTCCAGCCCTCCTCACGATGCTCCTCCATGGCCAGGCTCTGCTCCGGCCCCGGCTGGGTGGTGGCCGTGGTGCCCTGCCCGGATTATCCTTTGGGGATTGCAGAACGATGCCGAGCTCCTCCTGCCCCAAGCCACAGAGGTTCACACTTAGGAGAGGGACGCGTCTGTGTCAGCAAGGGACGCTCCTGAGGCCCTCCGGGTCCTTGCAGGCGATGGGGCCCATAGAGGGAGGAAGAACAGGAGCTGTCTGTTAGCACTGGGAATGCCCTTACAGCACCTTCCATCAGCAGACCTGGATCCTGGACCAGCAGCACGGCAGGGTCTGTCCCCCTTCACCCATGGGAGGCTCTGTAGGGAGATCCCAGGTTCAGCTCCATCCATGCAGAGGTGGATCCTGGAGGGCTGGGGATAGGAGTGGTGCGTGGTGGCTCTTGGCTATGTTTGCCTGAGGCCCTCACAGGGCTCATGCCGGGCAGCCCAGAGAGGAGAGGGCAGCACGTGGCTGCCTGCTTTGTGCATCCTCAGCCCTTTCATTATATCCCTTTTCCACTTGTGCTGTGCAAAGGGCTGGGAAGCGGCTGCCTGTGGCTGCCGGCACCTTCTGGGTGAGCCCATCCTGCCCCAGTACTGGGTTATCCATAGCAGGGGCTGCAGGGCACTGCTTGTGTTTGCTGTTAGGGGCATGAAGGAGATGCAGAAATCCTCGCTAAGCCTGGATCTGCCCCGTCAGGGACACAGAGGTGCCCTTGGTAAGGTTAAACTGTCCCTTGGGCTGTGCATTTGATGCCTGGGGTCTGGTGGGACCCTCGTGCTCTGCTTTGGGTGATGCTGCTCCGAATGCAGCCCAGCCTCTGTCTTGCTGCAATAAACCCTGGGCGCAGCCCATGGGGAGCTGGTGGGCAGGAGAAGGAGGGTTTGACAGGTTGGCATGGCTGGCACCAGGACCTCCCTGCTGCTGGGGCAGTACTGGGAGCTCTTCAGCGTCTGGAGCCAAATGCCTGTAGATGGGAGGGATGGGGCTCCCTGAGGGATCTGGGGCTGATGGACAGGGCACATCCCCTTCTGCTGGGGCACTGGTGCTGCAGGGAACCTGCCTGCAGCCACCCCAGGAGCACGCAGCACCTCGTGTGCCCTCAGTACTGGCCTGGCCACTGGCATTTCTGCCCCTGCCTTCACATGCCCTGTGCCTACTGGTTATAGACTGGTCTAAGAGACCTTGTTCTCCCATTGCGCTTCCAGTTCTTGTGACCGTGACAGAGCCGTGCTGGTTGCCCTGACCCTAAGGACCAATGCTCCGTGATAGCTCGTGTCCTTCTGCCATGGGCTGAGCCGTGCCGGGATCGGGGCTCTCCCTGGCAGGGCTGAGGGGTTGCGGTGGGTGCCAGGTCCCGGTGTGCACTGGGGATGAATGAGGAGCAGGAATGCCAGGGGAATGCCAGCACCGTCGGCTCTGCTGTGCCATATCCCCAGGGCTGGTGCTCACCTCCCAGCTCCTCCCGGTTGGCTGCGCTGGTCGTGGAAGCGAGCAACTGGTTTGCAGGGATGCTGTGAGGAGGGTCCTGAGGGGCCTTGAGGGTAAAAGAGAGGGGAGCTGGGGAAACCCTGGCCCTGAGCCTGTGGAACCGGTGGCTGTGGGCTGCGCCGTGCAGGGGAGGAGGCGGGAGCCTGGGGGTGACGGGGGGGCCAGAGGAGGAGCCCCACTCTCCTCCCGGAGCAGGGTGGGCGCAGCCGGGGTTGTTCCCTCCCCGGGTCAGGCTTCTCCCCGCAGCAGGCGGCTGCGCCGGAGCCTCTTTGCCCGCTCAGCATCCTCCTGCCGTGCGGATGAGGCCGGGGAGCGGGAGCGTGGAGCCGCTGGTACCCGCCTCGCTGGTACAGGGCTGGGCCAGAGCCGCCCCGGCACAATAGGCAGAGCCCCAGCCCTCCTCCCCGTTCCACCATGGTGGTTTTCATGGGCAGGAACCTCTCCTCTCTTCTGGCTTTCTTCAAGAAGAAGGGTGAGTGAGCGGGAGAGAGGGAGGGAAACGCTCCTTGTCCTTACACAACCCCCGCCACCAACCAGGACCCCCTGATTCCTGGCACCGCAGCGGGCAGGGAATGGGGCTGCCATCCCAGGGGGAATGAGCAGGGAAGGTCACCCCAGCCCCAGCATCATCCAGTGGCAAGTTAATGGAGTAAATCACTGCGCTCCACTCGCCGGAAGGCGGCTCCGAGTGTGCGGGGTGGGGAAAAGATGTTGGGCGAGGGGCTGCTGAAATTGGGAGAGAAAAGGGCTGAGGGGAAGAGGAACGGGATGGGGGCTGTGTGTGGGTATCTGGTGTCCCCTAAGGACCCAGCACCAGCACGGGGGTCCCCTGTGCCACCACCCGCGCTCCCAGCCTGGCTGTGCTCCTTGTCCTCTCGCCATGCCGGGATGCTGGGGAGGCAGAGGCCGGCGTGGCGCGGCACGGGAGAGCGCCGGCTCCATTGTTCAGGGCCTGCTCCTTTGTGTGCCAGAGCGCAGCCACCTTAGTGCCTGGCCGGGAGGGGACAGGAGCCATGGGGCCACAGGGGATGGGTGCGTGGTGCTGGGGATGCTGAGCAGCAGGTGCCTGCGTCCCCGGGGTGCTGCCGCCAGCCCCAGTGCTTCCCTGTGCTCGTCCTGCCCCTTCCTCAGCCTGAAATTGTGGGTTTTCCAGGCAGGAAGTAGCAGGCAGGGCTGGGCAATGCCAGGAGCAGCCCCCAGCAAGCACCCAGAGCCTGTTGTGGGCACCCCTGGGTGCTGGTGCTGGTTTGCAGGAAGAAGGCTGTGAGATGAGGCATGGGTAGCTCTGTGCCAGCCCTGGTGTGGCATAAGGGAGCCCCAGCACCCGGGGGGGGCTCAGCAGGAGGATTTGGGTCCTCTGGGGTCTCAGTTTCCCTTGTCTGTGCAGAGCCTGCCTGGGCACAGGGTGAGTCTCTGCTCATGTGTTTTGCAAAGCCCGGGGATGATGTAACCTTCCAAAGGGAAGGCCATCCTATTTCCATCCTTGTTTCATCCCCCTACGCTGCCCCATCTCTGCTCAGCTGCCCACAGCACCCCCATCCCTGCCCAGTGCACCCCTATCCCTTCTCCCCAGGACCCCCATCCCTGCCCAGCACTGACGGGGTCCCTGAGGTTAGGGTCCCCTCTATCCACTCACTGGCTCTGGCAGGGAATCCCTGCACAGGTGCAGCCAGGGCACGGTTACACCGATTCACCTATGGAACACCTTACAACGATTCCTACGTGGAAGGTGCCGTGCTACAAGGCTGGTCCCCATCGGGAGGGGCCCAGCCCCCCCGGACCCCCGCGGTCCTCAGAGCGGGAGCCGCTCCTGCAGCTCTGACCCACATAGGGGAGGGGATCTATTTATAGCCCGGGGGAGCGAGGGCTCGGGGAGAGCTCCTCTCGTACCCGCAGGGGCGGCCCTGGGGGCCGGGGGACAGGGCTCCGTGTGCCCGGGTATGTGGGGCATTGGACGGCACCAATCGCGGCCCCGGGGGGCGCGGGGCAGGAAAGGCCCAACTGTTGCTGCCCCGCGGCTGGGCCCACGCCGCGGCTGCGGGGTCGGTGTAGTTCCGGGGCCGCTGCGGGGGTTCCGCACAGCGGTGCCCACGGCTCTGGCTCCCGGCAGCTCCCGACGAGCAGACAGGGCCCGGTCCGCACCGCCCGGGCAGTGAGGGCCGCGGGAACACCCCGACCCGGGCCCTGCCTCCCGCCCGGCCGCAGCAGCCGCTAAGGCCCGCAGCGGAGTCCCGAACCCCCCCGCGCTCACCGGGCTGCGCCGCTTCAGCGTCACGTTCTTCCAGAGCAGGAGATGGAGCAGGTTTGGGATTAGGGAGCCATCAGGATTTAGCCGCGCTTTGCTGGATGCAACGATGGAGGATAATGTCCCTGCATAAAACCACTCAGCCTAAGATCCACTGTTTATATTCTCCCCAATCTACTTCATTACTTGTGCAGTAGCTTGGATGCAAATTAACTTCAGAGGCACCAAAAAAGAGCACAGCAGCCTCTGTGAGGTCTCACAATGGGTAACCTCAATGAATGCGAGAGGCTTAATGGGCTCTTCCTGCCAGGCTGCGGTAGGTCAAGCTGTCTCATTTCACCCAGCTTCTTTATGGAGCCTCTTTGGCCCCGGAATGACAGGAGAAGCTTAAATAACCCACTCAGCCTCCACACACAACAGAGAATCAAAGAATCCACTCGGTTAGAAAAGACCTTCAAGATCATCAAGTCCAACCATTTTCCAGCACCGCCAAGGCCACCACTAATCCATATCACCGAGGGCCTTATCTACATGGTTTGGGAACACTTCCAGGGATGGTGATTCCACCACTTCCTTAGGAAGCCTGTTCCATTTAGAGGTTAGGGATGATGGGTCCCCATGCGCTGATGTCCTCAAGGTGAGAAGGGTGATCTGCAGCCCAGGACTTGCCTGCTGATCCGTTAGGCAAGTACCCAAGTTACTGCACCATCCTCCTCCTTCTCTGGTGTGAAAAACATCTGAGATATTAAACAATTTTACTGCTGTTCCATAATGATATTACGATAATAATAAATTACATGTGAGCAGATTTTTATTATCTACATAAAAAGAGGCAATAGATTCAGCCTGGGCTGAACACCAAGAACTTGGCTCTGGCTTTCAGCTCTGCTACAACCGGAGCAAATCTTGAGAGTTCACTTGCTCAAGTTGAGCAAAACTTGAGGTTTCATCCCAAAGGATGGTTATTGCACCTTGTACTCTGAACCTCAGCTCTGCTGGGAACTCAAACCTATGGGGCTCAACTTAACGTAGTGGACATTTGGGGCTGGGCTCATTGCAAGGCCATGGAATGAGCTCCTGTGGTGACAGCGAGCAGCATTGGCTGTGAAATGCGTCAGTTTGGAGATCCCTGGATAATAATGGAGCCAGACAGTGTGCAATCCAAGCATTCCCTCTATCGCATGAGCATTTAAAGTGCTTTTGAAAAGCAGCGGGGCTGAGGTAACGCATGAGGCAACAGTGAAATAAGTGCTTTTGCCCTTCACAGCACCCGGGCGCAATCTCTTCTTATCACCCAGACACGCTTCTCTGTCCCTGGGATGGGCAAGCTTGACGCTGTTATTGTATTTTCTTCCCTGCTTTCAAGCTCCTGAGCTAAAATATATATAATAAAGCACAGAAAGAGCTCCTGGGGAAGACACACTTTGACCTCTGGGGTTGCTGTGCTGTTTAGATGGTAGCGGGTTGTGCTTCTGCCCGGGCTCCTTCCAACCACTGCGCTAAACCCTCCTCCTCCTCGCCTACGTGCCGGATGGGATCCCCGCGGCCGAGGCTTGCCGCAGCGACCTGATGCTCTTCCAGCCCTTCCATCTGCTCCCCTTTCCCTCCTCCAGCAGCTCCCCTCTCCAGAAGCCGGGATGGGAAGCTTTCCTCTCCTGTACACAGGCAGCCGAGCGGAAAACCTTTGGCTTTGGATGGGAAGCTGGGCTCCAAGCACAGGTGGAGAGCAAAGCCACTACCGAGCCTGCAGCCTCCCCCCTTCCCACCCTGCTCCTGGCAAGGAGCAAAGCCCTGAGATGCTTCCTCCACCTTGCTGGAGGCTCTCTCCCCATAACGTGCCAAGGAGGGAGGGGAGCGAGAGGTCCTTGGGGTGCCAGAAAGCAGCTCTTGCCTCCAAAAAGATGATGTAAAAACAATTAAGCACAGATGAGGTAATTTTCTCCCTCAAGATCCTTAATGCTTGCTATGTTCCTGCTCAGAAGGCAAGGCCTTCTCCTCCAGGAGGATGAAAAACTGCTGCCTGTCAGCACAAGGAGGAGACGCTGCTGCTCTCCCTCTCTCTGCTATTTCTCTCCTGCTAAACCAAACCCCAAGCCTCAGGGTTTCTCCTTCTGGAGATGCTGCTAACACGCGACTCCTGCATCAGGTAGTGATGGGCTGCAGAGGGATGTAGCTCCTAAACGCTACATCAGATCATCTGCTCCGTGCTGCCACTCAAATGACCACAAATGATGGAGTTTGGGCATTTTAAGACAGTTGCATGCATCGAGCAAAGGTGAGACTTGTGAGCATACATCTTCTCTACCTGTCCCAACATCTCCAGTAGCCAAAGCTTCTTGGGTTTGCTATCTGCCCTCAACAAGCAAGCCGGTCCTTTAGGGACTGGCTGCTCTTCCCCACAGCCAAAGTCCTCATGCCTGTACCCTCCTCATCCCATGCAAGGGGCCCATGGGTTCAGCCAACATCCAGCCTGGCTGCAGGGACATCAGTCAACAACAGAAACTGGAATAGGGAAAACACCACCATCAGGTTTCTGCCCACCTTAGGTAACGCAAGCACAAAGATGAACAGGGCTATAAATGCCAACAGAGCCCTCAGTGGGGATAAAATAAGGGGGAGCAGGATGCTTTACAGACACAGATCTGCTCCCAGAGAGCCCACTATAGCCACCACTATTGGGTATCAGGAATGAACTAGAAACAGGGTGCCAAAACTGGGCGCCCTGATGGCTTCCCACAGGGACCTCCCTGTGTTTTTGGCATGGAGGCACAAGGCACACAGCAACGACAATGAAATCCTAAATCCCTCTCACTGCTTTCCTGAGTTTGCACACAGAAAATGACGGGAGAGGAGGTGGCCCAGCAGTGGGAGGAAGGAGGTTTTTAATTACTCAAGTGTACTAATTGGCACACAGCACTTTTTGGTTGCCTCTCAATGCAGATCGCTGGTGTTCCAGAGGGCTGGGCTGGAGAGCACAGATTGTCTCAACCCAGCAGGACACACAAGCCATGAATCACGTTAATTAGAACTGAAAAGAGCTCAGTGAAATCACCAACCTGATCGTGGCTTGCCTTGCACGTAGCAGGGGACAAGCTCCATCGTGGGGAGGCAGAGATGGAGCTAAGCCTGGCTCACCCCATTCAACTCGGTTGCCCAACCTGGGTTGTGACCAAGCTCGCTTCTCCTTCCACCACCACCTCATTCTTTGTGCCCACCCAAGGGAAACCATCTTCCCAAATCCAAACTGATGGAGTTTCACACACGCTGCACCACGGCATTGACCTATCATCAAGCACCTTTAGATATCTTCTCGTTTTATTCCCAAACACTGGATTTTGAAGCAATCCCTTCCTCACCAGCAGCTTTTCGTCCCTGTTATAGGTTAGACCAAGCTGGAAATCAGCTTGAAATAACTCATTTGAGGTGCAAAAGCTCCCCAGATCTCTTTGCCTGTGGTTGGGCAAGGAGACAAGCTGCCCTGGCCCCAGCATCTCATGTCCCAGACATCACTTTCGAGCCTCTGCGCCATCAGCTGCACTATAAATGATCATCTAAACTAGACTGCTGCCGGAGGCAGGAGCTTCACAGCGCAGATTTATTTCTGTGATTATCACATTTTATTGTTATTTATTAGGATTAATTAAAGGCTGGGCTGTGAACAACTCAATCCCATTCAGGCACAGTCCCACTGCTCTCCTACTCTTTCCTATGGTGCTTGTGCACTGGTGGCAATAGATGTTTGGCCATCAATTCCTAAGCAAAGGGAAAGTTAGGGTCAGATTGTCCCACTCGCCCTGGGACATGTGCTGCCCATGATCCTGTATGGATGCATGGACAGCCTAAGGTGTGGCTATCACAGAGAAGCTTTGTTACTAGTAAATATTAAGCCAAACCTCTCATTACCACAACCCAATCTGGTTTCCCTCTCAATGCTTTCTGCTCTATTGGGTTAAGTCATGCACGAGCAATTTCTACCAGTCTAGGATTTAGAGCATCTGCTCCTACAGACCGTGTGTGCTTGCAGCACCGTCTGTCACACCCCCCCCGCAACATGCAATGCACATACTGAGGGCACACATGTTCATCCACATGCATGGCAAATAGCATGTGCACCTCCAGCAATAACCCTGCTGACCCCTCCTGCAAGCAGGACATAGAATCGTAGAATCTACCAGGTTGGAAAAGACCTTTAAGCACATCCAGTCCAACCATTCCCCAGCACTGCCAAGGCCACCACTAACCTGTGGCACACAGCTGGCTCTAACAGGGGCTTAAGGCTCATCCCTTTTGAGGTCTGTGTGGTTCACAGAGTGGTAGGGCTTTAGGCATGCCCATGGGGCTGGACTAGATGATCTCCAAAGGTCCCTTCCAACCCTATTCTGTGATCAGGACCAGGACCACCCCATCAGCTAAAGGTCATCCCTGCAGCTCACACTGACGTGAGTGACACCACCAAAGATGCAGCCTGAGGACTTCTCCATCACTTACAGGACCGAAACCTGCCTCCCAGCAGAGGGAGGATGCCGTCTGCCAGGCAGGATTTGACCAACAGATTAACTCAGCAGTAGGATCTGATAGGAAATGCGGGACCCTGCTGGGGCTGGCACCTGCCTTCAGTCCCCTCTACAGCAGCCAGAGCATCACCAAAGGCTGTGGAATGAGGAGGTGCCCTCAGATCTGCTGCTACCCCAAAGCCCCTTCACAATCACGCTGAGCTGGTCAAAAGCAGTGCTCACAAGTGGCAAATAAAACCCCTTTGTGCTTCTCTGCCCAGACAAGAGTTTCATTGCTGTTGTTGCAGAGGGAGTTTGTGCTCTGGCCTGGGGAAGTCCTTGCCTTTCCCACCAGTCCATGTCCCTGCCCTTCGCTTCTGCCCTCTGCAAGGCTTTAAAGGTATTTGGCACCTCCTTGGCAAGAAGGGTGAGTTAATGTGTGTTTGTAAAGGACCTGATCTCCTGCATTGGAAGTTTATACATGCAAATGATTCTCACTAATGACATTAATAATAATATACTGGGCTCCGAAAGATCTGCCTTGGTTCAGTGCCTGGGATCCGCAGAGCTGCAAACAACTCCCAGTGTGCTGCCTTAGACAAGCTATTGGCAAACACCAAGGAAACAGGAGGAAACCAGGCTGGGAAGGAAGGAAGAGCTGTAAAAAGAGCCAAAACTCCCACTTTAGAGCCTGAGCATAAGGGTAGGGAGCAGCCAAGGGTCCCATGAGCACCTCTGGATGCACCCAGTACCCTACTAGTCCTGGAAGAGGCAATTGCAAGGATTGGTGCAGAGCAGGCAGGTCGTGCTGCAGCAGGCAGGGATGGCTTGTCTGGAAAAGTCTTTATCTCTCTGCAATGCAGCAGTGCACAAGCACCTTTTCCAAGTCCCATGCTCGCCTCATCCAGCCTTTCTATTTATCCTCCTATTGTCTCTGCTAACAACAGGGCTCTGCACATCTAGAGCATCTTCCATCTCGGCACGTGAGGCAAAGCATCAATGAAGGCAGCAACTCCGAGACCACACACAGAGGAAGCGTGTCCCAAACCTGGAGCTGACCCTGGAGCGTGCTCCTGGCCCATCTGCTTGGGTGCCCTCCAAAAGTGCTAATGGCACTGGGAATGGGGGTGATGCCAGCACCAAAATGCCTGTAGGCAGCTGTGCAGGGACACGCTTGGTTTACTAATGAAACCCACCAGTCAGGGAGCTCCTGCAGTGCTGGGATGCTGCTCGGAGCTCAAGGAATGCGTTGTTCCTCCTTTTCTCCTTGGTCACATTCCCAAAGCCCAAATGGTTGTTTAGTGGTTGTCCCGGATGCCAGCAGGCAAAGAGCCCTGGGTGAAAGCCACCCCTTTCCCAGTTGTGTTCCAGCGTTGTCTATGGAAAGGTCCTCTTCCGCACGGAGGACACCACCCTAAACCAGGACCAGGCTTTGGCAGCTGCCTGCACGCTGCCTTAGAGGCATCAAAAGGAGGTGTGGGAAATGCCACGAGAAGAAAATAACTCCATCACGATCTCATCCTCTCCCCCCAAGTGTTACAGAGCAGCTTAAACCCTGCAAAATCAGGTCTCCTCCTCGGGGGAGGTGTGGAGAAGAAGCCTCCTCTCTCTGCCTCCAAAAACCTGGAGATCTCTCTCCTTGCTATACACTTTTCTTGGGAAAAACGCTCCTTTTCCACCTAAAATCCCTGGATTGAGCTACTGGAGACACCCCCAAGTCCGCATCCTGCTCAGCCCCGCCAGCATCTCCTCCTCCAGGCTGCGCTCCCAGCAGTTAGTGCTGAACTCTCCCAATTACAAGCTGTGCCCCTGAATAATTCCCGGCTCTGCTTTGCTCAGTTGACACTAATAGCCCAGGAATAAAGCGATGCCATCCACCCCACCGGCCTGTAAAGGAGCACATTTAACTAAGTACCAGGCAAGGGACTGCTGAGCTTAACTGCACTGCAAATGTATTCCAAAGGAAGCGATGCACTTAACTTCTCACAAGTGGGAAATTATCACTGAAGTGCCTTTTCCTTAGAAGTTGAGGCACAAAACAGGAACGATGAGGGGTGAGAGCTCTCTGTAAGACCTGTGGAGAGGGAATGAGGAGGGAGCTGGAGCTGGCTGCTAAAGGATGCTCCGGGAGGCACCAGGACAGGAGGAGCAGGGACAAGAGGGAGTGAGAAGTGCTGCAAACAGAGGGCTGAATGGAGATAATGCGGGGAAATCAATCCAGGGAAGAGCACAAAATGAGGTACCGGGTTTTCAAAGCACTGGCAGAGCTCTCCGGTAGCACATAATATGGTACCGCAGGGTTGCAATGGGGAGATGAGGGGAGCTTGCAGTGGTACCGGTGGCAGCTGACCACCCTGGAGCGCATACATGCTACTACACATGTGTGCATATATATATATATGTGTGTGTGTGTGTATATATATATATACACACACATATATACATATATTACACATATACACACATATATTACACATATACACATATATATATATACATATATTATAAGCTAATACATGTATATTTGTAGCATAATCATGGGTTACCACATCACCTTCCTACCCCAGTTCTCCCTCATGCTCCTAACTGCAATCTCATCACAGCACCCAAGCTTCTGCTGCTTCTACAAGCAGATGGGGAGAGATGGACAGAAAGAAGACAATGTACAATCTCTTAAGATGGAAATAGAGAGGTGGTCCAGGTACCGCAAGACCCCATGGGAGGAACAGGACACCTCAAGCCTTTGGGGATGAATCCCCATGCCATGCACCACGGCTCCAGGTCCCAGAATGGTGGGGAAAGGATCTTCCCCTTTGGCAAAAGAAGAGGCTTCCCAATCCAAGGTCCCAAATGACCAAGACAAGAAGGTAACCTGTGCCTCTTGCTCTGACATCTATCTCCTCAGAGTGGCCAGCTTCCTAGCAAGAACCTACACAGCTTCTTACACTCGAAACCCACCACCCATGCAGCTCTTTCCCCATCACACACCCAGAAGGTTGTTTGCCGCGTGAACAATGTTGAAGCACCCTGTCTCATGACCTCCCATCACAATGGGATGGGGACTTGTACCTGAGAGAAGCTACCACATGGTGCAGCAAAGGAAGTGGAGAACGAGAGAAGGGGAAGTGGAAGGATAGCAGGGATGTCAAGGAAGGAAACAAGATGGAGCCAAAAGCTCATGGGCAAATCCCAACCATGCAACTCACACCAATACCAACTCCCCATCTATAAACCAGCACAAATGAGACTGAAAACAAGAGTGGGATGGAGGCAAAGGCCCCTTCCCAGCACAGACCCCCCTTTTCCTTCCCTCTCCCCTTGAGGACATCATCCTTAAAATATATTTCATTTCACAGCTGCATTATGGTACCACAAAATCCTGCGAATCCAATTTAAGAACAGATTACCTCCTCACTTACTTCATTTGAAGCAATTACATGTTAATTTTCATTGAGACCAGCCTAATGCATACCAATCTGATGCTGCAATCTCATTTGAATACTTGAGGGAACACTAGTTGGGCTCCGGGCTCTGGAGGCTCATATTTAAAGGGCCACTTCACATTTCCTTTCCCTTTTCCCCCACTTATTTACACCTCCATCGCACTTGTGGTGCTCCCTCCCTCCCTTCCCAGCATTCCAAACAGCTGGCACCACTTGTAAGACCAACTCAAAAGGCCAAATAAGAGTTGTGGCAAAGCCTGCAGAACAATGCTGTGCTGCTTCCCCAGGCCAAAAAGCAGTAGCCCAACATCGTTCTGCACCAAGAAATCACCTTCCAAGCATCACCCATCAGTAAAACGTGTTGCTATCACGCATCTCCCTGCAAAGCAACTCCTCCTCCTCCTCCCAGACCAAGAACAGTGTCTGCTAGGTTTGTAGCTGATGGTTATCTTCTTCTCCCTCACGCTCACTTATCTAGCCAGGCCCATGGTATCGATTGGTGTCTCGGACACCAAGGTTTGAGTAATTAAGAATGCCAGGAGAGTGGGAATTCAGCTCCTGGATGTCTCTCTGTCTCGCTGTACACATCCCGGTGATGAGCATTCATGTTGGAGGCTGCACCTTAATTAGATTTTGCAGATTGCAAAAGGCCCTGAGACACTTGTGCAGACACCATATAAATGTATATTGCATTGTACTGTAATTAATCCAAGGTGACGCAGAGGCAGATGGAGCAGGAGTGAGGGACCCGTTCGCGGCAACAAAACCAGCCCTAAGACTTCAGCACATCAGCTGCAAACTGAGAAAGCTCCTTCTGCCACCCACAACGTGCTGATGACCACATGTTGGACAACAGGTATTTGGACATCATGTGTGGATGTGTTGGACATCAGATGTGAGGGTCTCAGAAGCAAAAGGCTTCCTGGGGCCTCCTCACCAAGCAAAGGCTCCCACTATTAATGCTGCCCAAAGAGATGGTGAATGCTGCATCCCTGGCAGTGTTCAAGGCCAGGATGGACAGGGTTTGGAGCAATCTGCTCTAGTGGAAGGCGTCCCTGCCTGGAACTATATGAGCTTAAGGTCCTTTCCAACCCAAACCACTCTATGATTAAGCAGATACCTTTTCCTCCGCACAAGCAGTTGAGCAGCCAGAAAGACAATAAGGAATAAAGACAAGCACAGATTAATTGCAGCTCCTCCTCCCCCAAAGAAACCATTGATTTTTCGTGTTATCCATTGTCTATGCCATTGCTGAAAGCACCCAGGTGTCACAGCCCTGGCATGTATCCCTCATGTCCCACAGCACACAGGCAGGATGCTCCACGAGCACTGATGGAAGTGACTGTACCCGTGCAAGTCACCTGCATGGAGTGAGGAGGGGTTTTGCATATAAGGAACGGTGGGATTTAGCCCTAGGCCTCTTTTTCCTGACTGTTTTGACCTCTCCTGGAAAACGGAGATGCAGAAATCCAGACTTGGCTGGCACAGAGCTGCTGTCTGTGCCCACGGGTGCTTTGCCTGCTCTGCTGACCTTGAACACACACAGACCTGGAGATGAGCTCCCTTTGTACATGACTGCCTCACCGTGACACTGCTCCCTTTGTACTGGGCCAGCCAAGAGCTTTCCCCTGCATTTGGGAGCTCCCTTTAGTGTAATTGATGCCATACAACTCCTGCTGCTCGAGCTCAACAGCCTTTGCCTCCAGGAAGCCACTTGAAGCGCTAAGGAGGTGACAACCTGAAGCTCTGCCACCATCACATTGGACCCTTTATGCCCTGTGGGATGTGAGACCCCTGGGGAACATCACGGCTGCTGTCTGTCCCTACACCCTGAATGATGGTCATGGCCATTACTGAGACACAGAAGGAACTCACATCCCACGGCTTTGCTGCGGAACATCCCTTCCTGCTCCATCTTCCATCGCACTCACTTCCTAAAAGCTCCTCTGCAGCGAGCAAGGAAGGAGATGCCTCTACTGGGAGGCAGGGATGCTGATGCCAAGGTGATACAAGGACACAGTGGATGCTGGCAGTGCCAGCACCCGACCTCTTCCAGTTTCACCCTTGGCGAGGTGGGTACCACAGCATCCTCCACATCTGGCTGCAGAACGTGTTTGGCGGGAGGAGAATCAGCCATGCTCCAGCTACAACACAGGGTTGTGGTGCCTCAGGGACACCCTTTCACAGCACCAGGAGACAGTCCCTGCACGAACCTTTGAAAGCAGGTCCTTTATAGTTTTCCATTTTGATGTCACATCTATAAGAATATATGGTGGGGTTTCCTTTTCTTCTCCTCGCCCTCTCCTTTTCAAGAGGAGATGTCACGCTTTGAACTCTAATCTTTATTTATTTTATTTCCCTAGGAAAGGTTTCGCTCCCCACTGAGCACAGAAGGACAAAGAGAAAAGGGAGGTGGGGAGGAAGCCATCCAAAAGTGCCCAGATTTAATTTTGCATCAGAGGGACAGAAAGAGAAATTTGTGCTTGATCAAACAGACTGAAGCACCTTACACCGAAAGGACTGTCAGCAAATGGAAACTAGTTAAGGAATTACATGAAAGGCATGGGAGATGCTCGAGAAGCAGAAAAGATGCTGTAACCAAGTGGAAAACCAACCCCATTAGTCCCAAACCACCCGAGCGGCGCGAATTGGTAGGTGAAGTATTTGCTCTATGAAAGCAGCAGGCAATGGAATGTGAATGGAGGGGGGGGGTGATGAAGTCCTGAGCCAGCTCAGCACACACTGTGCCCCCACAGGAGCAGCACTGCTGGGATTTTCACCTCCTCACTTCCCTGCATAGTTAAAACCAGAGCAGGCAGTCAAAGAAAGGGTTGCGCTGCATTGAAAAACAGCACCCTGAGGGCTTTGTGTTTTCCTTCTTCTCCTTGGCATGTTCCAGCTTGAGTGCCCTCAGTTTATAAAGCCAAAGAGGGCGGGACTGGGCTATCTGATTATTTCTCTCCCTCTTTTGCTTTGGTTTTAATCCACTAACAGTGCTTTGCAACTGGGGCTGGGATCTGAAAAGCCAAGGGAGCTCTCCCAGGACAGTGGAATGCAGTGATTTAGGGAGGCGAAGAGCAAGAAGAGGAGGAAGAGCACAGTAGCATCTAAATAGCCTGTGGCAGAGTCAGAGGTGGACATGTTGGTGACCAATTTGTCCTCAACCTCTATCCCAGCCATTCCAACCCCTCCTTGCCAAAGCCGTGGAGAGTCCAGACCCTGCTGCTGCCTAAACTGTGACCTGCCTGCCTTAGCATGGAAATCTTAAATAGGAAAACAGCCACCGTTTGCTTTCATGCAAAGCAAAGCCCAAGGGTTGCATTACATTAGCAGCCTGGCTCTTCCCAAGGCATGGAAACTTTGATCATTTAATATGTATGCGCCGTGTCAGAGCAAGCAGGTCTCCAAACCCCTGTAAATGTTTTATTAGGGCAGCTCTGGCTTTCCTGGCCAAGCCTTGCTCCTTTTGGACTCTGGGGATCTTCTTGTGATCGGAGAGACGCTGCTCATCATCTCCCTCTTTCCCAAGAAGAGCCATGCAGCTCCTGCCTTGCTTTTCCCTCTCATGGTGCTTAAAATGCTTTACAGTGGCCTGAGCCCCCCAAAACTGCCCATACCTTCCTCAAAGCACCTCCTCTTGCATCTTGAATGGATGTGGATACAGATCATAACTAGAGCAAGGCTCTGCTCTTCCTCCTCCTGCACCACCAAAGCCCTTGGGGACACATTAGAATCACAGAACCATAGAATGGTTTAGGTTGAAGGGACCTTAAAGCTCATCCAGTTCCAAGCCCCTACCATGGGCAGGGACCCCTTCCACTGGAGCAGCTTGCTCCAAGCCCCTGTGTCCAACCTGGCCTTGAGCACTGCCAG
>JAVHNF010065028.1:0-10634 GCA_034783455.1 Micropsitta finschii
TAACTTTTTGTATCTTTACAGTATATTTCAGGAAAATAAGACCTTAGACTACCAGATTGCAAGTCAGAAGTAGTATCTCTGCTATGGTTTTGTGTGAGCTACAGATTGTACATGGCCTTGCATTTCCTGTTTTTCTCTTTGCACTTGTCCTGGAAACAGATTGAAGGAAAATGGGGGCTCTTCCAGATCTCCATTTTGCCCATCTGTTACCAAGACCTCCTAGTGCTTTTGCACACAATAAAAATTTGAGAGATACACTGAGATATACTGTGATGCTTTTGAGATTACCAAGAACGGCATAGTCCAAGCAGTGTGTTGTGTGGCTTGCTGCCAAAACCAGAACAATGAGTTTTGTTATTTATGTTCCTCACAGCAAATTTACTAAGCTGTTCAGTATTGTCTTGAATGCCTGTGACTTGGATACTTGTCTTGAGCGACCAAATTATAGGCATGTATTTGCAGTCATATCTATGATTGAAATGTGCATGGAAAGGAGAAGGTGAGTTGCAGATTAAAAAAATGTGATGTTAAAGGTAAATTTCTTCTGGAGTTCTCAAACAGGTTTCTCTGGTGGTCGGCTAGCCACTTAATCCTGACTTTGGATGTAGCTTAAAATACTCATTTCTTTCTGTCTAAGAGTTCCCTTTCATTCAAATATAAACCATATATTCCCTACAGGTGGCATGTAGGTAAATGCAGCTCTGTTAAGGAAAAACTTAGTCAATAGTGGTATAAAAAGAGTTATGGGTGGAAGAAGTTCTAGAAATTCAGAACAGAAAGGGCTCACGAAAAGCATCAGAACTGCTTAGGGTTAAGGGATAATTAAGGCAGCTGTCTTGACATACATTCTATTTAGGGAAAAGAGAAGTAAAAACATACAAAAAGTAGTTGAGGAGCTAGTAATTAAGACTGCTTAGGCTTTTCCTTTTGATAGGAGGCTATATTTAGGAATCTATCTCTTTTTTTTTCTAGTTGGGGATCAGTAGCTAGCTGTTCCTGAGATAGGGTTGCTCCTGAAGAATTACCTCAAGTTATTCTTTGGTACACAAAGCAGTGTCTGCAAGGGCTTACTACTTGAACCAGTGCAATAAACTTATATTGTTGATAAAGAAGTCTCAAGTCGGCCAAACCTACTCACCTAGCGAGGCCCTTTCTTGAAGGGTGAATTTAAATAAACTTTATGGTTGCTTCTGTGTGGCAATATTATCTTATTCCATTAAGTTTCGGAACACAGTATTTAAGAAATGTAGCTTATATGTTGGAGAATCATTACATATTTGCTGTAGGTCCTTTTCAGATGTGACTGCTATTCAGTAGAACTAGTGAAGTTCAAGAAGTAGGAAGCGCACTGTTCTACACACTGTTGCAAACAAGGATTTTCAAACGTTTTCTAGCAGTTTCTTCTCCTTATGCTTGAGGGGGGGACAACTAAAAAACTTTGGTGGGTTGAAATTCAGAAATGGGCTGGCTTTTCATATATTACTGCAGTAAGCTTTGTTTTCTTTCTTTTTTTTTTTAATAAGATTTCTCTGTCTGCCACAAAGATCATAAATATGTTCTAACTTAATCTTGCCTTGAAGTACTTTGATCCAGCCTGGCAAAAAGACATAGTCTCCTCCTTTAACATTTAACAATGTTTTCTCTCTCTCTTTAATTAATAAAGGCTTTTTATTGATTCAAGTAACACCAGTTACCAGTGCTCCAGGTATTACAAAAGAAAACAACCCACAACCTTCACTGATATTATGTGAGTAACACTGGATTGATTTGATTTCTTTTAAATTATCTTTATCTTGGTTTTTAGTTTAACTGCACCTGCATCTTGTTGCACATGTATTCCTTCCTGTACTACAGCTCCTTTACCACTAGCTGTGATAGGTGATTGTTGTGCTTTCAGGTGCAGCCCAGGCTGCAAATCACTTCTGAAATTACATGTGTGGGTGAGATTTTTCTGAGGGCTGATTTTAGAGGATAGTATACTTAAATATGAATACAAATAAAAAAACACCAAAACACCAACAAACCAAAGGAAAAAAAATAACACCAGCATTTCATCATCCAAATAATATAGCATATAATAATATAGTATCCAAAACAGTAATCAGCTTTGATGATGTGAACTGTGATGGACATAAGGCAAGTGTGTTTATATTTTTATGGATCTGCATTATCCACCTAATATAAGCTATTCTCTGTCCTTAGGGATATTAGCCCTCTTCAGTTTTGGGGAACAGGCTGTTTATTTTTGTTTTTCAGTCATCTCTCCTTTTTCTCAAAAGTAAGTCAGTGTTTGGTTGTCTGTAGCTTTTCATCAATTTGGTCCCAACAATTGGCAGTAATCCAGGCTGTGTCAACCATGGGTCAAAAAGAATGCCTTTGACCTGTAGTTACTTTCTTATTCTTCCAGGGCAGAACTGTGTTTTCAACCAACCTAATACATAGTAATTTCACCTTTTGATTAGGTCACCCATGTATTATTATTTAAATGAACCTAAAACTGTTTTTAATAATTTCAAGAGCTTAGGAAGTTTATGCAAGATGAGAGAAAATAAGATAAAAGTTAATTTGTAGTGTCTTTTTTGCTTGCTGTTTCTTTAGACAGGACTCTTATGAGCATTTAATGACATCGGAGCAGTTGACAGAGTTGAGAAAAAATTACTTTTTCATGAACTTCTATGAAGAATGCAAATGAGCAAAGTGTGAGCTTCAATGGTAAGTTTAACTTTTTATTATTACTTATGTCCTTCTTTACCTGTTCTTGAACACCTGTATTTATGAAGTTCTTAAAGGTTCCTGTTTGTTTTTCAGAATGTTTGAAATTTGGTGGGGTTTTTTTAACTGCTTTTGAAATATTTTATGAAATACTTTCAAACCTAAACAACATGAATAATTAAAGCACTGCCTTCCTTTTTGATGATGTAGTATTCTGTGTCAGTATGTTAACCTACTCAGGGCTCTGGGGAGCTTAATTTTCATAATTCTCTAGTTTTCAGCATTCATTTGAACTACTGTCTGCTAAAAACTACATCACAGTTTATCATCAGTCTTCTTTTCTTAGTAAACCATGAAATGTAACGGTGCATCCAGCTTGTGTAAGGGCTTTCTAGGGGTGAGACTTATTTAATGATAGTATGTCTTTTAGACGATAAATTGTGTCAGATGGAAAAGACTAGCGGAAAGCTTTCTATTTTACTATTTTTAGATACATAGTGTCGTTAATTTCTAAAATATTGTGTGTCTTTTTGACTTTGTCAAGTTTAGTTTTTAATCACTAACATTAGTCAAGTTGCTATCCGTGTATTTCAGCTTTTGTCCATGAAAACTCTTAGAGAAGATGGCTGATATAAGCCTGAAGGAAGCAGCACTAATAGTTGGTGTGGTGGCAGCCTGCTACTGGAACAGTCTCTTTTGTGGCTTTGTTTTTGATGATGTTTCAGCAATTTTGGACAATAAAGATTTGCATCCTTCTACTCCACTAAAAAATCTGTTTCAGAATGACTTCTGGGGCACTCCAATGTCTGAGGTAAATGGTTTGTGAAACACTTAGAGGCATTCAGGAAAAGAAAAAAAGCCTTGCAAAGAGATTTTACACTTTTTCCTAACATGATTTTAACAGAATAGTTTGTTTCTGATGGAATGTGGTGATGTTCGTGTTTTTTACTACAAGATCGGGAACAGATGTCACTTATATTCTTTCCCTCTGTTCAAAGAAGAACTTGTAAGAAAATTTAAGTAATATATCATGATTCAAGATGCTGTGTGTTATCTAATTTTAGTATTGAAATTGGACAACCCTGACCATTTTCGCTTTTCCTCCTGCAATAGCTAGACATTGACATACAAGGAGGGTATTTATTTCTAATTGCAGTATGGAAGGAAAGATAACACTTTTAAAAAACAAAGCTATAAGTTAGAGAATGGGTTAATTTTTTTTGAGGAAGTATGTTTATGTGAATTCATAGGTCTTGGTTTGTAGCCTGTCTAGAGTGGCTGTGTTTTTATTTGAAAAGCTGCATTAGTGTTAAAGTTGTTGATAAACATTGTTAAGTGGCAGTGGCTAAAGTATTTACATATAGTTTAGAAGGCTACACACATGGTGCCATTGCAAATGAGCAAAAATTCGCTGATAGTCATGGGTCATTTTTGCCTATTCATTCCACCCTGTAATCTCTTTTCTTATGTCCATAACATACAGGGTTAGTTCTTTGTGAGGTACTAATTGCCCACTCTATAAATAGACTTTAATTCATAATTTTTATACAACCCTCTAGTGAAAGCTTACAGACTTTTTCAGATGCCATCTAGTCCTGCAGTCATTGAGAGTAAGTGGGTTCCTAAACTCCTCCCAGCAAAATTTCAAGTATTATTTTTCAACATTTTTACTCCAAAGAAAACCTAACTGCGTGGAGGGAGAGAAAGACATCTTAGTATTGATTTTGCACTGAAAACCCAACAGAAAGTCAGGGTAATTTTAACTAAATGAACTTGGATTAATTTGATCATTCGTGGCTTTTAAAATACTTTTTCCTATCCCTGTTTTTGTCTTTCCGTATGTGCAATTTGCTTCCCTGTGTGGGAGTTGGTGGTAACTGATTGATTTATTTATTTTCTTTCAGGAGAGAAGTCACAAATCTTACCGTCCCCTTACAGTTCTTACGTTTCGTTTAAACTACTTGTTCAGCGAGTTAAATGCAGTTTCTTACCACTTCCTAAATCTGGTCTTTCATGTGGTGGTTTGTGTAGTCTTCCTCAAGGTCTGTAAGCTTTTTCTGGATAACAAGAGCAGCATAGTTGCATCCTTGCTCTTTGCAGTGCACCCAATACATACTGAAGCGGTAGGTATAGCTGCGATGTGCTTAATTTGTTCAAGCTGTATTAATTAACCTTAAATTTCATGGGGTTTTTTGTCTGTTCATAAATTATAACTCCAAAAAGTGTGTGATTTTACTTGTGCTTAACTCTGCCCTTTTCAATGCGTGGCAAAGGTGACAAATTCATTGATATTGCATGCAACTACTAAAAATAAAGAAACATTAATTTAGTTATTTAATAACTTAGGTCTCTGAATATTGCCTTTTATGATGATGGCTACCGTGGCTTACATGGATATTTGTGTTCTGTGGTGATTCATGCAGTACCGTATTTTGCAAACACTATGAATACCACTTCATTCATTTCCAGAAGTGCTAAGCACTTGCCTCTAGCTAATTGCCAAGTCAGTTCTGTTCACTATCTTTTATGTCAATGTATCAATCTCAGCAGACCTTTTGCTAGGATTGTTGTTGATATGCCACATCCAGCTTAGGACCATTCTGTTTGAACCTTCAGTTTTTTCAACGTGCCTGATACAAGAATGAGGAATACATTTCTCGCCTCTCATATTTACCTTTCTTTTGATCCTGAATGATTTTTTTTTTTTTTCACTGCTATGAAAAGCATTATTTATACAAGCTGTCTGATAATATACCTTTAATGTGCAACCAGGCTTGCAAGGTTATGAAGTAAATGGAGTCTTGTGATCACCATTCATTAGATTTGTTTTCTCTGCTGTTATTTTTGCACCACTTAGATTAATTTTTTTTTTTTTTTTGGAGTGGTTTTTGTTTTGTTTTGGGGTTTTGGGTTGGGTTTTTTGGTTTTTTTTTGGGGCTATATAGGATGTCATTTGAGAAAATGAGGAGGGTTTGCTTTTACCTTATGTTGGGTTTTTATTTTTTTTGTTCTGATTTTGTTAGGGTAAAGAGTTTGCATCTCTTTCTTGTTCTCTAAAGACACAAATCCCTGCTAGTAGCAATTCAGAAGCCTGCATCTGTGAATTTTGAGAAAATCTTTAACAGGAAGTAAGTTCATGGAGTTTATAAGTGGCTGCTATTTGAGCTACTAAAATGTCCTTGCTAGAAGTTAGGTGCATGTTCAAAAATGCAGAAGTTAAACACCTAAATTTTTTTGCTTGCTTTTGTGCTTGAAAGCACAGACCCCCATAAAATCTTGGCTAAAATGTGGGTTAAAGAATAATTTGTTAATTTCATTTGGTTTTCTGTTTCTTTGAAAAAACATGCTTTAAATTTAAAGGTTTGGCTTTGCCTCTTGTAGTAAATGTGATAGTATGTTTACAGGAGCATTACCAAGTTGCTACTGATTTACAGTAGTGGTTCATAGTTTGGATCATCCTTTGTAATTTTGTCACTTTCATTTCAAATATGATGATTTCTTATGCTTGAACAGTCAGATTCCCTATGAGATAACAGTAACACAGTCACATTTAGTACTTTGCAGCAGGTTTAGCAGAAAGTGTTACACAAATCCTACAAAACATTGTGTAATTAAATTGTGTGAGATAAGGTATTACAAAGTTATGAAGTACACTTATGAAGCTGTTAGGTAAAAAGCATGTAATTTGCCATATTAACCACATGAGGGCACTTTAAGATTGCTAGAATTTGATGCTGTACTTAAGAAACTCTGAGATTGAACTGCAATTGCAATTGAATTCTCCTGCTTTTATACTTAAGTGAAGAATCAGTTAGGGGGGTTCATTCTCCTCCTCCTGCCATTTTCAATTTAAGCTTTCTGGTTTTGAGAAATAGTGCCTTTTATCCTTTCAAGTGTTTGCATTGAGAATTCTGCCTAACATTCAACAAAGAAAGAATTCTTAGTTGAGAGTTGTGCATATGTATAAAGGCAAAACCACCAGAAGTTTCCATACATGGAAAAGAAGCAGTCATAGTGAACTGGAGACTTGACTGCCAACTAACTTATTCAGGTTTTAGTGAAAACTCCAAAGCAGGTGTCATTCCTAGTTTTTCTATTATGTGATATGTGTATCTTTTATAATTGGAATGTATCTGATTTGAATTCCTTCAAATTCATTTCCTACTTATTAATTCCCTGCACAAGAGTTTGAAACAGCAGATGCAATCCATATTACCTATCTTACGATAAATGTTTTTTTTCCTGGATAAGTTAGCAAATCAGGATAAAGAGAAATAATTTTCTGCTTGACTTCAGAGAGAAGCTGGTCCCTTCCAGTGATAATACATCATTTTCTGAGGAAGAATCTTTGAGGAAATGTATTAATAACAGCATTGTAGTTTCTTGTCTTTAGAATTCCAGTTCAGTCTTTCTAGCTACTTTGCTATTGTTTTGGCCACAGGCATGTTGATCACCTTTACAGCTACAGGATGTCAGCTAACCTTGTGAATGCTGGAATTTTCACTCATGCGTCACCTTAGTATCCAGAAATAGAATCTTTCTTTGTTGGAAAGAGACTGGAGGCACACCAGCACACTTGCATTCCTAATGATCTCTTTCAGTTGATCTACAAAGTTCTCCTATATTTTGAGGTCCAGACCAGAAATCGTTGAAACAGCTTATGACATTTTGGAAACAAACGCTTGTATACTATCCAAAATGTTAACACAAACTCTGATGCTCTGTCAGTTATGAAACATGCTTTGTCTGTGTATTATTCATTGAGTCCTTTGGTAAATGTATGCTACTCCCAATGGAAGCACCAGAGCATGATTTCGCATTCAGATTTGAATACTTTTTCTTTACACTGTGACCTTGGATATTGAGTTGCTTTCTCTTTTTATGCTGTGCTGGATCAGTTGTGCTTGACCAAGGATATAGCTAGCAATAAGAACTTACAGTTGGGTCCAGATGGCTGAAAGTAAGTTTTCAGCATCATCATCATTAAATCGTGAGGTAAGAGGTTTCTGTAGATAAATATGACAGTCTACTTTGGGATAGCATGCCATTTTTCAGCCATCTTACTTGTAAAATTTGAATGCAATCAGAAACATTACAGAATAGGACAAATGAAGAAGACAGTCCTAAATGGTATTGTGGTCAGCACAGTGGTAACTACAATAACCATTAACAGTGACCTGTCTTTGATCTCTGCTTGTTGATTGCACCTTAGTGTTTTGGGAAAACAGCTCCTGAAATGGAAATTAATCTATATTTCTTTGGGAATTCCATAATAACCTTCTGCCCTATGGCGTTTAATGCTTCTCCAAATTTTCATAAAATCCATTCTTCTGTGTCTCATTACTTTAATACTGCCAACCCAATTACCATTTTGAAAATTACAAGACCTGTAATAAAGCCTAAGAAAGCCCGAGTCATTTGTTAACTCCATTGCACAAAGTTTGTCATCAATTTAGTCATAACTGTTCTCTGCTCACCTAAGAGTTACCATAGCAGCAGTAAAAGGAATGTATCTTTCAGTTTTAAATCTCTTCGGTCAGTCAGAAAAGGTATGAACAAAAGTAACAATTATAGTTTCTGTGTGTCATTGTCAGCAGGTTGTATACATACATACGTCCTTGTCAGGCTCCACTTAAATCTCCTATTCACGAAACCTAGTTTATTCCAAGTATTACGAAGAAAGAGGTTGTTATCATGCCCAAATTCCACCTCAAATGCTATTTTTGTCTGGTGTTACTAAAGATAAGAGGAAGTACAACATTTCTCAGTTGTCTCATTAATGGTGATACTTAGGGGCGCATCAGTCATAGGTGGCCACTAGTCACCTGTGTCATCCGGTTCTTGAATGCAGTACTGATTGATCTGAAAGCAGCCTTACTCTTCATTGCCTTTATTGCTTGGTTTACAGATCCTGTTTATGCATATCCTGATAGTGTATCAGTCATGCACTATTCTAGTAGTAGAATAGTTATAAGAAGAATAATCTTGGGCTTTTTTCTTTTTCAGGTTACTGGAGTTGTGGGCAGAGCAGAGCTTTTGTCATCTATCTTTTTTCTAGCTGCATTTTTGTCATATACAAAATCTAAAGGGCCTGATAATACCATAGGTAAATGAATGATGAATATATATGTAACTTCATTTCTGTATCACTGATAAGAGAGCTCTTAAATGGTAATATGGGTGTATTGGTTATTCTGCAAGTGTGTACAAAATATCTTCAGCCCCAAGATCCCCATGTAATAGTAGTTTTCATTGTAAATTGCCTTTTTTTTTTTTTTTTTCCTCCTGTAAGACTTAAGCTCTTCTTCAGTTGTTTTACAGCTAGTGTAGGGGACTGTTGCACTCACTTCTGTTAATACAGGTGAGTTGAAATATGTTGAAATGCCTCAGATGGTCACAAGTATGTGAAGATGTATGAGGTTTGCCTCTTGTCCAGAGTCATATTGAATAAGTTTACAGAAATAGCATGTTCAAATGTGAAGAACCGAAGTCTTTGCTTTTTAGCTTAATTTACTTTATTAAATGTCTGGGCTTTTCGTAAGATGGAACATTTTCAATGTCTTTTTTATTTGCAGTGTGGACTCCAATTGCAGTGACTGTGTTTCTAGTAGCTGTTGCAACACTGTGTAAAGAACAAGGAATAACTGTGGTGGGGATATGCTGTGTCTATGAAGTATTTATTGCTCAAGGGGTAAGCTGTTGAAAAATAAATTGGATAAATTGGATTTCTTCTCAGGAATTCTGTAATGAGATATCAAGTATGCTGAAGAGTCATATTTCAGCACTGGTATTTGTCAGTTCAGGATAACTCTATAGTTCTGTTACATATTTCAGATTATTTTTTTTTTTTTTTACTTAGTTGATGTTTAACATACACAGTTCATGGTGAGGGAGCACAGTGACTTCTAAGTTGTCTTTTACATGCTTACCAAATATACTTAATGAAGATTTGATATGTCTTAATAGAAACCAAAGGTTATAGTTGAGGTTTGCAAAGACTACTATATAACAGTCTGATTTATCAAGTCTGAGGTACATAAAGATGGGGACTGTTTGGTTTTAATTTCTGTAGTAAAAAATAGCATATTATATGCAAATGCCATTTCATCACATTCTAATGAATAACCAGGCATTTTGGAGTAGTCTTATTTTAATCAGCAATATTCTTATGAAATTTGTTGTTCTAAGGATACATTTAAATTTCATTTCCAGTCTGATTGGTTTCATCTTAAGCATTGATAAATCTTTGGGCGAATAGTAACTTTTGTTAAGAGAAACAAGGTGTTCTGCAATGAAAGAATTCTTAGCTTTTTAACAGTCAAACAATGTGCAATTAAAAAATGTATGATTGCATATTCTAAGAAATTTTTCTAGTTTACTCTTCCTTAATTACTTGAGGAAATATTTTGCAAAAACTGCACCAGTAAAAGCTGAAAGGTTGTCTGTCTTGGTCAAAACACCCAAATCATATTTTTTTTGTGCTTGCAGAAATACATATGTTTGTAACTACTGCCTTTGCAAGTATAATAATAAGCATATTTTTTTCAAACTGCATTTCTAAGGAATTCACCAGTATGTGTCCATATGCATTAATCCACTCTTCGTTTTTTTTGGTACCTTTTGATCTGATCCTCAAATTCTTGAAAGTTTAACAAGGTTTTGTAAGTCAACTGAGTAGCAAAGATTACATCCAAACTGAGGCTTCTTCTGAGGGTTGTCGTGGTTTAAACCCAGGCCGTAAATTAGAACTTCCCCCCCTCTTTTCTTCCCCTTGCTCCTGGAGGAATAGGAAGGAGAATCTAAAGAATCTAACTCCCACAGGTTGAGATAAGAACAGTTTAGTAGCTAAGGTATAACACAGATCACTACTGCTACCAACAATAATAGTAATGATAAAAGAAATAACAAGGAAAAAGAGAATA
>JAVHNF010065031.1:0-11250 GCA_034783455.1 Micropsitta finschii
TAACCCAGTTTTGCCCATTTCTAACATGCTTCAAGCTATTTTTGCCCATTTATAAACCAGTTTTGCCCATTTCTCAAGCCTTGCTACTGCTTCTTATCTCTGTGTGGTTATAGATCATTAAATCCCAGCCCCTCTTAATGCAGTATAAACTCTCATCTTGGCAAGTATTGTGTCTAGTTTTATTTAGTAATTGAACTCTGCACTGCTTTCCTCCTTTAGAGTGAGCATCACCTTTTATATTGTAGTGGACTTTTATTAATTTTATGGAGAGTATATTAATGAGAAACACAAATACCATACACCCTGCAGTACCTGGAGTGCTTTGTCATGATAGTGAATCCAGCCTGATACAGTCTGGTTTGTTCCGAAGTACTGGGATGTGGGATTTACATGACTGTTGCCCCTTGGGGCTGCTCTGCAATGAGGTGTGGATCTGGTGCAATTCCAGTCAGCAGAAAAGCAAACTGAAGTAAATACACTGTCAAAAGCCTGTCTGTTGGCCTGGCAGGAAGCATGAAGTGGGACCATACGCTCAGTAGTGGCTTCGTGGGAGAGGATTCTCTGGCACAATGTGATGTGACTTAGTGGAATGACCACCTTTGCAGGATGCTGCTTGTTGTCATGGTGTGATACTCAATGGTTAGACAGGGCCTGATGTCCGCTGTGGACTGAAGGCCAGAGAACTGACTGCAAAATTATCTCTATCAGAATCCGAGTGGTGACTCTGAAAGAGAAGTTACAGCCTTTGTGAATGCTGAAAACTCCCTTGAAGGGAGCTGAGAATAAGCTAATAGATCACTGCTTTCAGTTTGGCTTCAAGTGCTAAGTTTGCAGTGGATGTGCACGTTAAAAAGTTTCCTTGGTAGTGCACTGTTAACTCTTACAACCTCAGCAAGAACAGTTTAATGGCAGCATTATCTCTTCAGCTACTCTTCACCTGAAATGCATAGGTTAACAAGGCACCCCGTGCTCAGCACTGCAGCAGGGCAGGTTACCTGACTGCTGGCTACCCCATGTCCAGAAAAGCTGGCATCCTTCATTTAATTGCTTGGGACTGATCTGTTGTAGAGGTTTCTTTCTCTCCATGTGCTGTACTGCTATTGCTGTGTGGTGATGCAGGTGCTTGAAAGAAAACTTGGCATGGAAACTGAGATAGTTTGCAGGGTGTCTTTCCTGAGGACAACCTTACTTTGGCTTTGCACGGGTATAGTTTTCATCCTTGCTCCAACACTGCTGTTCTTGTAAGGGATGTAATTCTTGTTGGCTTCTGGAAATGATGAAGGTTTGGAAGTTAGAATTGTGTATCATGGAGTTGAATGGATTTCCCAGTTTGCGTATGGATGGAGTTGTATGTTGAAGTCCCTGGCACAAGAGTCACACAAGTCTTTTCCTGTCCTTATTTTTTCCATTTGGCTACTTGCTGCAGCAGAAATAACAGCGCTCCAGTTTGCTGTGGTTCTGTTACAGAAATCAAGAGTCTTGCATCAAAATCGAGGTTGCCCATGCACCGAGGTACAGAATACTCTTAAGCCGAATGTAATATAGGCCTGGTGAGTGACCTGAGGTAGGCTGTCTTTTTTAGCTTCCCACTAGATATTGGTAGCTCTTTTAATCGTTCTAGATGGATCTGTTTGACAGAGAAGTAAAGCTCTAGTTGAAAGTATGAGATGTGTAGGAGCTTTGAGCTGAAATAGGCATGTTTGTTACTGTTGTAGTGGTTTCTTTGTTCCTTATTTTTCCTCCTCTGTTTGATTGTTAATGGCGGTGAGATTTACCCTTCCTTGACTGACATTCTCACACTCTATCCATGGCATTCTCTCAGTGCAGGTGATGACCAAGCGTTTCTGAGCTCTACAGCCTTGATGCCGTTCCATGCTCCCCTCTGGGCAAACTGTCATGGCTCCTGGTCAAAGCTGGGGTTCCCTTTGGGCACAGCTCCTTGACCCTTTGTACTTTGTGCAGTATCCGTCTCGCAGGCGGACTCTGGAGCCGGTGTCTGGAATGCGTGTCTAATGCCTTCCACTCGGACCTCAGTCCCATTCCATAATGTTAGCTTTAATTGGCTGCTTTTAAACTTTCATGTACAATTTAGTTGTACACGGTGCATTACCACCCTCTTCGCCTTTTCCTGAGAGCAAGAAACTAGAATCCAGACTGTGCTTTCTCTTGCTGCCTTTTACTGTTGCTCTTGAACCCTTTTAGAGACAGCACTGGTGGGGAGTGCTTCTGTCAGAGGATAGGAACTAGTGCGTTTTTCTCCTGTCATCTCCCAAAGATGTACCTTTAAACATTGCTTTGTATTTTTGGGCTGACTTCTGCATTGGAAAGATTAAAAAGAATTAGTATTTCTTGTCCAATTTAGTAACTGTCATCTAACTCTTAGCATTGCTTGATATATCCAGTGGGTCCTCCAAGAGAGTTTTGGGTTTTTCATGTGTTTTACTTGTTTGTGCATACAGGACCTTCTGGACAGAATCAGTTGTATGATGAGGTTTGTCTTTGCTGTGTAAGAATGCCTTTGAGCTTCTGAAGCGTCAGAATGTGTAGCATGGTCAGAATGATGGTCTCTGCTGTTCTCAGGTTTTGTCTAGGCTGAAGTACTTGAGCAGAGCATCAGCGGAAGCTGCTTTTGAGGAAGGGTTAGTTTAGTTCCATGAGGAAAAGTAAGTTGGCCGTGCTGTGTACCAAGCAAATGGTGCAGCTCAGACTCAGACCAGTGATGAGTCTCCGTTCGTACTCGGTATGAGAAAGTAAAACAAAGCCTGCCTTTATGCTCTGCACCGCTGCTCAGCTCATGTTTCGGCTTTTCCTTTCCCCTCCCTCTCTGACATGGGCTCTGTCTTTCCTTTGCTAAGCAGGCAGTAGCTCTCCACACTATTTTTAATCTCCACAGGGCGCCCAGTGGCGGATGATGCAAACGTGTTGCATCAACAAAGAGGGCTGATGGCTGGAGCATTCCAGGTGGGATGGTTTTGGTCCAGGAGCTGTGTGTTGCGGCCACCGGTGCCTCGCTCCACAGTGGGGCTGCTTTGGGCCGGAGGCTGCGTTTCACTGACTCCTGTTGTGTGCCTCCCCTTCCCCAAGATGTTGTGGCTGGGAGCCTCATGGCTTGAGATGAAAGAGCCTGTTGTCTCATTGAATTATCTCCTCTCTGTCTATGTTTAAAGCAAAGCTGGCAGGTAAAAAAACCACAGTAAAACAAAAGCTCTCTTATAGTAACATCTTAAGCTAGATTAGAGTGAAACTGGGAGAATGAGCTCATGTTGGTTTATGGTTTAGATTGCTTGTTTACCTGTAGTCCATTGGCACTTGGCAATGGAACTGGACTCATGTTCAGCTTCAGATCGTTTCTGGGCACCAGTGGGATCTGACCCACAAAAATCTGTTCACTGAACTAAATCATGATAAGTATTTCCCCTTTATAGGAAATCCCCTGCCCTTTTAGATTAAAAATTGTGAATTAAAAATATGAAGTATTAAAATAATACCTATTTGTAATCATGGATATTGAGTCGCCAGAAGCATCTTTTACTCTTAGGCTTTTTGAGAGAGAAATTGTTCTGAAAACTAAACCCAATCATTTTCAGTCTTTCAATACTCAAGTATTAAAGCTAACGACTTCAGTGACTGAAGTGCACGGAGCTCGTGACCCTTTTGGTTTGCTGAAAGTATAGCTGATGCTTTTTAAAAGGGATTTAAGAACTTCCTCATGGCAGCTAAACTTCTTGAATCCCCATAAAAATCTGCTTAGCTCCCATAGTTTAGCCTTGCAGCGCTGGTTTTATTGTCCAAAAAAGCCCTAGCAGAAATTGATTTATAAGCAAGCTGTTCCGCAGCCGTGCCTGTGGGTTGGGTAGGATGTGCCTGTTGTAGCCTGGCTTCCTTCGCAGCATAAAGCTTTCAGGCATCTCCTCCATCGTGTCCATTAGGCTCTTACAATCAGGTACTTCTAGTCCTGGACTCTTCCCCAGTTTAATAAAGGCAAGGTGGGGTCATTTGTTGATCTCTACCTGAACGCACCATTACCCATTGCAAGAGAGGGGAAATGAGGGTTTGGGTTTGGTGTCCTTTTTGCTTCCCCTCTTTCCTTTTTGTCCATCTTATTTCTGATGCAAAGGCAGTTCTGTCGCCAGCCAGTCCCGCGTGCGGAGCTGCTCCCCCCTGCCACAAAACAATGAGCACATTCAGGCACAACTCGTGTTTTCAGTTATTAAAAAACGGAGCCGTCTGTCTCTGCCTGTGACTTTAATCTTTAAGCCTTTATTCCCTGTACCCCCACCCCCTCTTTCTTTCCCCAACCTTTTGTTTGTGAAGTGCAGAGCTACAGGATACGTGGGCCTGGAGTTTCTGAATGTATTGTACAGTCCCCTGGCAATTACAGATGTTTATAACCCTGACTGATGTTATTTCAGTATTGTGGAGGGTGAAAACTGAAGAATGCTTTTTTCCTTTGCCCCTAGCTTTTCTTTCTTTGGGGGGGGGGACCCAACAAAAAAAGCAACCCCCCAAAACCTCTTAATTTCTTTAAAAAGCATCTTTTCGGCATCCTCTGATGGAACAAATCTGAGAGCTGGGCATGAATCTTCCCATAGCCTACCATAACTCTTCTGTTGCGTATACTGTTGTAAAAAGCATCATAGCGCTGGGTTTTAGTACAAACCAGGCTCCTTGGTGTGGGGTCTGTGACCTTTGGATGCTTCGTTTCGAAGCCAGAGGCAAGGTAACTCAGGGCCTGAAATGCTTTAAAAGTAGAATCAGGTGAACCTATTTCCAGCATTGTGTGGAAACAGGGTTTTCTTTATTGCAGGATGATTTAGAATCTGGTGGATTGGAGATTTACTTTTGGACTGGTGATGTGCAGAATTGCTTAAGAAATCTTTTCTTCCTTAGGCTCATAGAAATATGCTCTTGATTTGTGCTGAGTTGAAAATCAGATTCTTAGTGGTGTTCCTTGAGCTATCTAAAGCTGCAGGCGCACTGGAAGATGCATGTCCTTGAATTGGCAGAGGTGGAGAGATGAGACTCTAGTAGTGAATCTCTGATTTGAGGTATCAATTGGTGTGGGTTTGGGGATCCCTGTGCATTTTGTGATGTTCAGGGCAGTTGAATTTAGGTAGGGGAAAGCTTAACGGAGTTGCAAGTTTCAAGGTAGCCTTGCACTGCTCTAAGGTACCACTTTGTAGCTATTCCTGTTCTCTGACTGCATGCAGACTGCTGTTTAGAGGTGGTGTGCATTTGGAGTTGTGTGTGTAAATGTATGTTCAGGTCCGGCTGTGACTAGTGTGATGGTGGTTGTTATGACTGCTGCATAAACCCTTTTGTTAGATTGATCAGCCAAAGATACGGCAGAAGAATGAGCAAGAATTTACAGTGAGATACCTTTGGCCAGGCAGGACTTCAAGAAGTTAACACAAAAGATAGCAAAGAAAAGGTCTTACTGTCATCTAATGTTAAACTGATCAAACGTGCTTAAAGAAATTCTAACACGTTCCAAGGTGTTCATAATTGAGTAATTCTCCTGAGCACCTAGAGGGAGGCAATAGATGCTCTGTAGTAACAATTCCCCTGTCTTTTGGGAGAGGAAAAGCCCCAACTAGTTGGTCATTTAGCACGGCATGGTTTTTATGTCCTGAAATAATCAAGTGCTCAAATTGTGGATCACTTGTGTCAGGGTTTCTGAGATGTGCTGTTTCTCTCTGCGTTAGAACATGGGCAGGGATGTGATCAAATCCTGGATGTGCAAATGTAACAATATCATCTCGGAAGAATTTCAGAAGAACTTGAAATGTTGATGAGCTGAGTGTGAAACAGCACTGAAAGAGAACAGGATTTAGAGGAGCTTTGTAGTTATTGTTCTGGTGTCTTCCCCCCTTGCTGCTCCTTGGACTCTAGTACTTTATGTTAATAGTGTATTCACGTACATGCGGAAGTATGAACATGTCCATTAGGAAACATTTTAGTTGTGCTATTCCTGGAAAACAGCGTGTAGAATTGTCTGAAAAGCTAACACAGAAGCTGGTTTGAAGGAGAAGGGATGTGTGTAGGTGCTGCTTGCCTGTTTACGTACTGCTCTCCCTGAAACAACCTCAGAGACTATCAAGTTATTCCAGTCATCTTTAATGCACTGCTTTTGTCTCTCTAGTACAGACCTGGCTTTGTAGGACTGTAAACATGTTTATAGGACTTTTAGGGCTTGCTTTTTCATAGTGGTAAGCCTCTGAAGGCATAGCCTGCTGTAGGCTGAAGCCCTGAGTTCCTGCTTCCTGTAGGGAGGTAACAGGAATTTCCATGCCTGTTGGTACCGCAGATGCTCTCACTCACTTTTTGTCTCAGCACTCAGGTGCAGCATTCCTGAGGCTGGGAATAGTCTGTCTCTGCCTGGTGTGAAGTGAGGCTTCCGAGGTGGAGCAGAAGACCCCAGATGTGTGGCAGAACTGGGAATGGGCTCGTGTCCTTATTCAGGCAGGTTCAGTGCCTTAATTCTTCGGATGTTTGATTCCTTTTGTGCTGCTTAACCACTGTTTACTCCTTCTGGTCTTGGAAATAACTTCAAAGACAGTGTCTGTGCTCTGAGAGATGGAGAGGGAGGGTGGTCATGTATTTTGTAACATAATTAGCATTAGCACATGTAAATATGTGTTTTGTCTTTGGAACTTGGTGGCAGATATTGTAGAGAGCGGATGTAAAGCTGATATGAGCCAAGACCATAAAGAGGTTTGTGCTGGGTTTTTTCTGGTTTCTCCTGACCTGTTTGCTTTTCAGTGTTTGCTCTGAAGACTTTATGGACCTTCAGGGACCATTTACGGTCACTATGTGAGGCCCAAGCGGAATGTTATGTTTAATGCTTCAGAGCAGTGCAAAACCACACGTGACCTTATATGAAATCAAACCAGCTCTGAGAAGTCTGGCACTTGGAATTAGTCACTCACTGGGCCCATAGAGCGTTTACTGGGACCTTGAGCACACGCTATCAGCTGGGGAGGTCAAAGTGGGGTATCCATCTTTTGTTTAGCACCTTTCTTTTTCCTGGAGCACAAACACACAATGTTGATTTACTGTACAGCTCACTGCCACGCTGTTGCAGAAACCTTGTTTTATGGACTCAACTCTATACAGAAGGAACAGGGCACTTTGTGGGTCTGGGTCTGATAGGAATCAGTAGAGTTACAGGTGCTATTTCCCCATGTCATTTGCAACCCCGGAAACCCGACATGGCTTTTTCCTGTTGGTGTTTTATAGTCTGGGTGCTGAATTATGGAACAGAACCTTTTCATGTGAGGTGCAGGACAAAAATAAGAAGGCTACAACCCAAACAGTATCAGCCCCGTGGGTTTCTTCTTTGCTTTGTTTTGCTTTCACGTGCATAAAATAACCATTTTTCCCCGCTGTATGCCATGGATTGTACTCCAGAGATGATGAGGAGCATAATGATGTTCAGTCTAAAACATCGGGTAACTTCTACTCTAGTTTTGTGCAGCATCCTCAGTATTTAACGTTCCAGCTTTACTGGTGTCTGCATTTGCATACAGCCACGTATGAATGACACTTTAAAAAGTTAATGTTTGCTAACTAATGCACAATTTATGCACTTAGGACTTGAAGCCAAGGCAGAAATCAGCGCAGCTGAAATACCATGGTGCTGTGTAGCTCAGCAAATGCTGACTTTTTTGTGGCAGTCATCTGTGTCTACTCAAAGTGACGGTTGCTTTTCAAGATATGTAGGCTTTTTAAACCCTACCGCAGCCAATGTTTCCAGCCTTAAAATAAGCAGAGGTCTCTTTTGGACTCTGTCCAGTTTGTGCTTTGTCAGTGTGCAAATGCAGATCAGGTAATAGGTAGCAGTATTACAGGAAAGGACTTGGATGCATATGGCAGAAGGATGTCTTCTCTCATATGGTGCTTTACCTCCTTTTTTACATGTGCCATGTATTACATGGCATTTCTTGTAACAAGGCAGGGGTTTTTAACTTGTCCCTCACTGTCTGTAGGAAAATATTTGTGGTGATTTTCTGCTTTTCTTCAGGAATATTTTGAGGAACAGGAACTGAAATGCCAGACCTCATCTAGTTACTCATCTCATTCACTACATCACCTTTAAAAGCAGTCAACATGAACATTTTGGAGGCTGAAAGCAAGAATGAAGTGTCTCTTGGTTTAAGTCTTATCCTAATGCCTCTTACACAGGATAAAACCAGGAACGTATTCTAAAGGATGAAACTTCATCCATCTGGTTGTAGCTTTGAAAATCTTAATTGTGGAAGTTACCAAATCTGTGTTTTCATTTGTCTGGAGCCAGATGGTGTCAGCAGCGCTGAGTTTGGGGTTGCTGTGTGATTTACAGTTCCATAATTGATTGTGCTCTTTGAGTAGAGATGTTTTATTTCCCTTCTCTTGCTCAGCTTCGTATGCGCTTGTCATTGCATGCTGTTAACATGGATTTTTCTTTGTAAATGAAGCTGTATGCGAAGAATGCAACTGCATTTGTCTTGTTTCCAGGTTTTGAAGCTGCGTTACCTTCCAGGTTCCTTTTTCAGAAAGTGATCAGATCTGAATGCAGGATTTCAATTCAGTATTGCGTCACATACACAGTGTAATACTTTACCTGTTCTGACTGCTTCTAAACATAAACCAGCTTTACATTGAACAGCATATAATGACTATGTCTTTTCATAGCTTTCTAAAGAAACAGTACCAGTGTCTGTATAAATACCTTTGTACTTACTAAGTTTCTTCCAACACTTCCTAATAGTACATAGACCATTTATGCAGCTTTGAGTGAAGGCTGAGGCAGTGTTTCTCACCGCATCCTTCTGGTTACACTCTCTGAAAACTTAAAGTATTGTTTAATTTGTAGTAAGAATAAAACACTTGGAGAGGGGGGCAAAATGGACTTGAAAATAATCGGCCTACATGCAGTGTTGTCCTGCCCAAAGCTTGCCTGCCTATAATAATGGATTAACTAAGCCTAAAATCTTCAGGTATCCTGGAAAATGCACATGGGCAGGTCTTAGATCATAGATGTATGATCTGTGATGGTTTTTAAGTGTTCTCTCTCTTACAGCACTGTCTCCTCATAAAATAGGTTAGGTTGGAAGCAACCTCTGGAAGTCATCTGGTTTTATCCCGTAAAGGGTCATCTCTTAGTTTCCTCAGTAAGCTGTCCATTAAATGTAAGATCGTTCCTGTACGCATCAGCATATAGTAATAAATTTGTGCAAGATACACCTTAGCGTCTTAGTGTGACCTTCAGGGAGGTCTTATCAGCTCTGTTCATGCTACTTCAGCATGGCCAATTGAGATTATTGACATACTCTGATCATTATAGGCATTTCCTCTCTTCAAAGAGCTCAGACTTGTTTCAGACATGTAGTTAGAACACATTCCAAGTTCCTTGGATGGCTTGTCAAAGGAGGGGATAGAAGCTTCCATTGCCTTTAGCCTCTTCAGGATGATACTGCACAGTGTTCCCTCTGGGTATAAAGTATATTCCAGTTGGATTCATGCATGAAGTCTTTTGCAAAAGAACTCTTATTCCTTATGAGCAATTATCTCTTTCCATCACTTAGAGTTTGTAGTTGAATACAAATAACTGTAAGGACAGGTTATTTCACAGGCAAGAAGCGGACTCCTTGGAATTCTGTCCTTATGGTCATCCTGCTTTCTCTTTATAGCTATCAGTTTAGGAAAGACCTTAGTGGCTGGTTTTGATTTAAAGGGTATTTGTGCAATCAGCGGTTTCTTTATAGTTCCAAAATCAAATGTAATATGGATAATTCTAAGCTTTACTGTGCATTCAGAAAGCAGTCTTGTCTGTGGCCAGTCTGGCCCTTGCTATCAGAGATATTCCCAGCTACCCAGAGCCTGAAGCTGCTCAGCTCCCTGTGTGCTTACAGCCACTGCAGTCTTCAGGAATGGTGCCTGGGAATGGTGGTGGGATGCCTGAATTCCGTGGGTTCGTGTTCTTTTCAAAGTGTTTCCTAATGAAAGTTGTGGTATCGGTTTTGATCCCTGATTTGCATTGCTCTATAGAGGGTTTCTTCATGTGTAATTCATGTACTCCAGTTGTGTGCATGGCTCTCCCCCCTCACACCTCCTATTTCTGCTTCAATTTGGGGGGGATTTCCTATCCCATAAACCATCTTCCTTATTCATCACAATACCTCCCCTAAGGTACCTAGCAAAATCCTGTGTGCCTTGTAGCATCTCCCACAGTGTTACTGTATATGAAAGCAGAGAATAATGTAGTTGTTACTGAATAAAGATCCTTAACAAAAAAAAGGGGGGTGGAAAGGGGAAGTTTCATACTCACGGCATGCTATAGACAATATTTCCTGAGACAGAAGATAGAAACCTCAAAGAATTTGGGATAAAGCATTGATTTTATTATTTCTGTGGAAGGGGGATCGGGGAGGCCGAAGTGCTGGAATAGTCGGGCTTTTTATGCTGCCTGCAGATGACATTGATTAAACCCTAAAAACTCGCCTCAGTCCACCCGGTTTATTAATTGAAGAATTTCCTCTTCCCCAGCATGGGAAGTGCACATTAAAACCGAGCTTTGCCCCTGAGTAGCGATGATACTTGAGAACGGTGCATTTTCTACAATCCTATTCTCTCTTCTGCATTGGAGGAAATCCTAACATGGTAAAAAGCACATTTAAGAAAAAAAGGAAAGGTATGTTTAAGGAAGTTCTCTTTCATTTCCTTGTAAAGCGTGAAATCAAATTAAAGCCCCATGGCCCACAGTTACTTTATTTTTACATTTCAGATTCCATGTTCGGCTTCCTTTCGGTGCCTGTGAACAGGAGTTGTACTGTTTGTGCAAAGTTAGCTAAAAAGATTACCTGAAGCAGGACAGGGCACAGTAGCTTAAAGAAGCCACGAGTCAAATCTGTGCCTGAGGTTTGTGCTCATGTGGCACAAACCTCCCTTTGCCCACCCAGGGATGTGACCCAAACCCCTGTTCTTCCTTTCACTAGCCCTGTTTTACTGTTTGGAACCCAGATGGCTTTATATTGATGGATTCTGGTCACTCTAATACCAAGCTAAAATTGTGATTGCCAAAATAGTAGTAAATGCTATAATGTCCTTGACCTACATTTACATAGCAGTATGTTGGAGTAGATGATCTCCAAAGGTCCCTTCCAACCCTAATGGTTCTGTGATTCTTTGACAAGAAGCCTGGAGAGGGGCTTTGGACAAGGGCCTGTAGGGACAGGCCAAGGGGAATGGCTTGAACCTGCCAGAAGAGGG
>JAVHNF010065035.1:21541-32136 GCA_034783455.1 Micropsitta finschii
AAGTGCAGAGCATTTGCTTGTCATGCATGAAGTTTCCCATAGTTAATAATACATAAGCATGAGTTAAGCATAATCTCAAAGTTTCAGTAAGGTTAAAAGTTGCTTCTAAATTAGAACATGTATTTGAGGCTTTTTTTTTTTCCAAAGTAAAATGTTTCATTTTACTGTCAGAATTGTTTGCAACAGACTTTGTGATCAGTAGTTCATATAGACGTGTATTTTTAAGATCCCTAACCAAATGCTTAGGGAAGTTCTCCTTTCATAGCTTTACTTTAAAACAAATGTTACTGATGTATCTGTTCTGTAGTACTGTTTTAACACTTAAATTGTGTCAAAACTGAAAACTATAATTTCTAAAAGCTGATGGCAATTGCTTAGAGTAAAGTCTGTGAAACCTAGGAGGTAATGAAAATTATTCCCACTCCAAGTAATGCATTTTTTTAATGGCTCCAATTCACTGAGTTTCTCCTACTAATTTACAGAATTCGGAAGACTGCAGTGTTTCCTGCCTCAAGTGTTGGCAAATAATACATTAAGATGTCAATAGATGCTTCTAATTTTTGCTTATAATGGTGGTTTTTCAACTAGGCTCTTGCTAGTTGAGCCATGTTCTCAGGGCTGGTTTTTTTTTAAGAAGTTAGCTGAATTTTGTTTTGATGTAACTGCTTTCAAGGCTCTTGCAGGTTTTTCTAATCCAGTGTATCCAGAAATGGTGCACGATCTGTAGTTTCAAAATACAGGAGATTTTACATAATCTGTAAAGAAGTCAAACTTGACAGTTCAGACTTATGGTTACTGCAGGTCAGTCTCACGGAATTAAAAATTCAGTAAATCCCACTTATTTTTGGTTGAGTAATTAGAATGTAGTTTGTTACAGTAGAACTAAACTTCAGGAGAAAAGGACCTTGTTAAGGATATTTCAAGTATCTCACTTATACACAGGGAATGCTAACAAAGGCATAGATCCTGGAGGTGTTGTAGTGGAAGCGTGGTGGAGCGTTCCGCAGTCTGGTGCGGTATGCCAAGGTGGGCAGAGGCCTCTCCAGCACCTACAGTCTGGCCCTACAGTATTTGGCATCTGAGAGGAAGTTGGTTTGTGAGTTGAAACTCGAATGTTTGTTGTGTATTGCTGTATCACAGAAAACCCCTGCTGTCCTGTGCTGTGTATTTAAGCGTTAGTGTTCGGTGTGGCTTTCATAACTCTGGGGAAGGAGGAATGATGGTGATGACTGCTTTTCCTGATGGTGAAAAACCAAACCCTGTAACTGGTGTGAGCTGGGAGCAGCAGCCCTGGTGGTTCAAATGTGTGTCTGTTTCAGAAGCTGTATTGTTGTCAACACCATGCCAATGATCAGGGGGAAGATGTATGTTGATTGTTTTGCTCCAGAAATAATAAAGATGTCAGTGCTGTGGGGATCTGGGTGCTGGTTCAGATTGCACCGACTCTGCGGGTTGCTTCAAGGCTGAGCACATCTTGCAGGCTCCTGCGCTGACCTGGCTGCAGTGAGAACACTGCTGTCAGCCCACGCGTCCGGAGGAGAGCGGAGCGGCCAGCGGGTTGTTACGAGAGCAAGAGAACCGCTTGCGTTCCTGTCCTACAGAAATAAAAATCAGAACTCAAACATACGGCTTCCTCCTTCATTCGGTATCGCCAACGCACCGCGGGGACAATATGGCTGCCGAGGGCGGGCTCCCACACCCAGCTGCGTCTGGCGGCGCAGGCGCGCTGCCCCACTTGCCTGTGTGATTACGTCACCTCCGGGACTATAAAAGCGAGGCGAGCGGGGTGCTTGTCCTTTTCTGCGGGAGCGTGGCGCGGTAACATGGCTCCGGTGAGTGCGGGCCCATACGGGGGGGGGGCCAGTGGACCCCTGGGGGGTTTGAAAACCTCGCCACCGGTGGCCAGTGGACCTGGGATGAGTGGTGTCCGGCGGGCCCCGGGCCGGGCGAGCCGGCTGCGGCTAGTCCAGCTCTCCAGGCGAAAGCCCTCTGCCATGTCCCGCGCTGATAAAAGCTGCTGATGTGGGTGTTACGAATAATGATGGGTGTTCTTCCGGTGTCTTAGCAAAAGGACAGAAAATCGAAAAAGTCAACCTGGAAGTTTTGCCTTGACTTGACCCATCCTGTGGAAGATGGAATCTTCGATTCTGGGAATTTTGTAAGTCGTGGTTTGCTCATATTCCTGGTGTGCAGTATAATAAAACCTTAGTTCGGTATGATAGCTGGATCCCGGCTCAAAAGTTACATTCTAAATTAATAAAATGAACAGCTGTCTTTTAAAGTATCGGCGCTTTTTAAAGCTTAGTTGTATTTATAGTTAAGATGGCTTATACCTGTCCATGAATGGAACTGTTTTAATTAAATACTGTTTTAGCACAGGGGTGACTTCTTTAATTGCACTCTGTAGAATATTACTGCATTGTAAATACTTGCTATCGGGACATCAGTAAATGGTGATTTTTAATATTGCTGTATGGCTAGGGTCCCTTCCCTAGTTCAAACCTAGGGTGCCATTCCCTAGTGTTCTATTCCTTTAATGTTGAAACAGGAACAGTTCCTAAAGGAGAAGGTTAAGGTCAATGGAAAAACTGGAAACTTGGGCAACACTGTGCATATTGAGCGCCTGAAGAACAAGATCACGGTGACATCTGAGAAGCAGTTTTCTAAAAGGTTGGCATGTTTCCTTTTGTTGTGTTTGTGGTTTTGAACAGTGCTATATTGAACATGATGTGCTTCAGATACATACAGAGGAGGTGTTGCTCTGACCTTCATAGTGCTTGTAAATGTTTGTGGAAGACATAATTCAAATAGATCTCTAGCATTAGATATTAAAAAAACCCTGCCTTTTAAAACTCAGGGCTTGAGTGCAAATTAATACTCTAAGCATAGTAATACAGAGATGCTTTGTATAGGTTGTTAGAAGTGCATGAAGGAAAGATAGGCTTTTAAAAGCCATGCTGAATTCATATAATAGGTGGCTGTTTCATTGCTTACTTGGTTGTATTCAAACGTGTATGAAGTACATGCTGTTGCAAAAGAACCTGTTGGGTCAGATGAAGCATTAAACTGCTTAGTGTCTTAGGGTGTGCAATGGATGTGTGCGCTGATGGGAGGTTCCCTCCTAATGAGCCATTCCTTCCCTGCAGGCCCCCTTCATTTGTTGGTACAGGTACACAAGTATCTGTTCTGTTAGACCAAGGTTTAGAATCACTTCTCGGTGCTTTTGAGTTACTGGCATTGTGCTGTGTAGTCAGAAAGCATCAAATAACAAATTCATAGGTACCTGGAATGAAAGTACCCTATTATATGTGGTGATTTTTAATGAATGGATATAATCAGTGTGTTGGTCCCCTGCTAGAGCCATGTCTTGGGTGGAATACAGACATCAGTAAGGGTTGTTAAACGAGGGAGTTGTAACATATAATTACTGCTTTTAAGGTACCTAAAATACCTCACCAAGAAGTACCTCAAGAAGAACAACCTGCGTGACTGGCTTCGTGTTGTTGCATCTGACAAGGAGACCTATGAACTACGCTACTTCCAAATCAGCCAAGATGAAGGATCTGAATCTGAGGAGTAATTGAAGCTTAGCTTTGTGCTGTATGCAGTGTACAAAAGACAAGAACATCTATTTATAAGAACACTTAACTTATTGGTGAATAAAGACTTCGTACCCTGTTTTACAGAGCATGGTTATAGTTTTCTAGCCTTTTTTCTAAGTTCTAATTAGAAACCAGCATGGAGAATCTTTTGATTTGCAGTTTTCCTTCCACTGCTATTAAAATCAGAGCTGCTCAGTGTGGTGTCAAGAGGCCAAGTAGAAAAGGACTGAGCCCTTCAGGCAGTATGAATGTAGGACAGTGACATCAGTGTTTTACCATTTTGGTAAAAATAACACTAGAGCTTTTTGTGACTGGAAGTACCAGCTCGTTCTGCTAATATGTGTGGAGCTAATGATACAGTATTTAATAAAAGTTTAATTCTATTTGTTTAAAAACAGGGTTATGAATTTTTATAGCAGTTTTTTATTCTGTGTGATTTATTCAAGTCCTGAATTGGTTGTAGCACAATGTTGATGTCTGTCATTAGTAATGCTTTATTTTCTTAATATCATAAAGCGAGGATCCATGTAGGCTCTGATACTGAATTTTGAGCTTGAACAAATATGCTAGTTTAGGCTGAATTGTGCCAACTAAATTGTTTCATTTCCTGGTGATTTAGTAATTATTTCAGCATTGTTTTTGCTGGCAAACCACTGAGACAGACTATTTTAGAGAGTTACAAAGCACAAAGCAATGCATTGACAGTCACATGACATCCACTTGCGCTACCTAAAAACTACAGAAGGGGAGATGAATGTTATCAGCAGCCTTAGGTTTTCTGTTTATCAATGTCTGTTCCTGAAGGGTGGCCCAGGGAGAAGAGAGGAGGCAGTAGGGACTTGTGTAATCTTTGCCATGGTGATGTGTGTCATTTTGTTGTTTCAGAGCTAACTAAAAGCAACGAGTCTAACTGGCTGCGAGGCTGTGGGTTATTTCCAAGGTCCTATGTATTGAGCTTTATATGCTTCAGTGGAAATAAAACATCTGAAGTTCTGGCCTGTGATCTGGAGCACTGGATAATGCTAGAGCACTGCTGTGAAAGTCCCTATTTAAGAAAAATCAATCAGTTTCAAAGCAAAAAATGAAGGTGGTTGTGTACTTCCTGTTCTGGAAGAACTGAAGATTGCTAATGCTTTCAGAAAGTAGTAGTGTCATACAATATATATAATATATATACTATATATAACTATATAGTTATATAATGCTGCCTGTATTGAGCAGACAGCATTGTTTTCCACAGTAAAGCTACAAATAGTTGAAAAATATCTGGTCTGGTTTTGCTATGCTAAGTTAAGCAAAGGGTATGACCAACAGTTGTATTTAAGAATCCATCCCCACCTGTTTTTTCCGTAGTTGAGCTTTTAAGTGACAGTATTTCCTGCATGCTAGACTGACACAACAAAGCTGCTCTGATTAAATGGAACAAGCACAAAATCAGAGCTAATGGGATCATGCTGCCTAGTTCTTCCTCCTAAAGCAGGCTAGCATCTACCCATGTAGTTGTATGGCACAGCAGATATGGATTGTCTATAGTCAAAAGATAGGAAAACAAGGTCCGGGATTTTAAGCAAAGCTCATTTCATAGCTGGGTTTGGGGGAAAACTGCCAAGGCAGTTGTGTGAGTTGTGTTACTCACTGAGCTTCACTGCAGTGACAATAGAGTCTAGGAATTCCTTTTCTGATGCTTGACAACATCAAAAACTTGAAAAACCAAATTCCAGGTTTCTTGTAAGTGTGGATCCAGAGTGTTTTCATAAATTTAGAAACCTTTTCCATCCTTCCTCTTCAGATAGCAGTCAAGCATCTTTGTTTTATCCCTGTGTTGCCCAAGCTGTGCTAGCTGTATCCTGAGCCCTGTCTGGCTCTTTGCTTCTGAGCATGCAGGCTGTTAGAGCTCTCTCATGCAGTTAGGGATATTGAGTCAGGCGAAATCAGACAAGCTCTGGAAAATCTAGTGATTCTTTCGTAACTTCATGTATTTCACAGCTGAAGGGGGCAGGTGTAATGCAAGTGGCAGCCAGGAAGCAGACCTTGTTCAGATAAAGTAATGAATACAAACCATCCAGATCAGAATTGAAGCAAGCTCTTCTTAAAAGTCAGAGGTCAATGTTTCTCTGATCTTTGGCGGGGTCTAAATCACGGAGATGGCAGCTCTGTGGTGCACGGAGCTGCTGGGTACCTTCACTGGGGGTCCTGGAACATCAGGGTTGTTTTTTTTTCCAAGTAGAATCTGGTATAAAATAACCAGTTTTGTTCATCTTTGTTCAGAAAGTTAAAAGATCCTGAACAGCCTGCAAGCAAACAGGATTGACTGTCAGAATTTTCCATATTTAGTGCTGGACAAGAGCCCAGAAAAGCCCTGCTTGGAGGGCTGGGCTCTCCTCGTAGCTGCAGAGACACGCGCTCCTGTGTCAGCCAGGCCATGAAGCTGATGGGAAATACAATGCACCCACAGCGTGAAGGCTTCGCAGGGAACCAGGGCTGCTGCAGAGAATGGTCCCCAGGGCTCCATAGTAACATACTCTGGGTGCTGCAGGATTTCCAAAAGGGATAAGCACAAAATGCAGCAGGAAGGAGTGAGTTATGGAACACCACTCTGCTGCATCTCCACCCAGCTGAGAGCCCTGGTCCACCGAGCCAGCACTTCGATTTGCAGAGGAATAATCATTGCAAAGCACCAATTGCACTGGTAGCACAGCAGATGGGCCAAGGCCAGCACCTGCGAGCTCAGGGCTCGGGAGAACAGTGTCACTGTAACCTTTACATGGCTTTAATATAGCAAATTCTTTAAAAATATGTTAAAAAATATATTAAAAATGTATCTATTTTCTCACCCCTTTAATTTTTCATTTAACGTTTCTCCATTTCATGTAAAATGCTTTCGCTGCTCTCTTTCAAACAAAACAAGTTTATGAAAGACCTCCCACACATGGAAAATTTCAATGTCTGGCAAATAAAAAAAAAAGAAACAGAAATTTCTAAGCATAAGAGCTACACGGCTGTTGCCAGAGCAGCAGCACCACTACATAAGCTGCTTATGATGAGCATACAGAGATGTTCTTTTTCTGCACCATCAGTCTCCATCACCCTTACTGCAGCAAAACTATCACAGATTTCCAGTAAAGAAGGAGCAACAAAACCCACAGGATGTCACCAATGATAACCACCACTAATGAAAAGTATTTCTAAATGTCCTTGCATACCTGTATGCTTTCTATCCTTTTGCCTTTCTGACCTGTAGACCCAATGAAAAACAGCTTTAAGATGTACCCAAAAGCAGTAGGATCAGAAATAAAGAGGTAAATAATATCAGGAAATACCTGAAAAATGTTTCAATGTACTATGTCTACAACAGACCCAGCATGTGGCAGATATTGAAGGAGGCACAGACTCAACGTATTCACATAACATCAGCACAAAGTAATGAGAGACAGAGAGGCCTGTGGAAAAATAAATACTCAATAATAGGTTCAATGTACCCAACAGCAGGAAGCGAGCTTCAGTGGTGGGAGTGATCTGATTACACCAAATAAAGACAAAAATACAGAACAATTGTTTCTTTTTAAAGATAAAAAGAAAACCCTAAGATCAGAAATGTGCAGATCAAAAAGGCCTCATGTTATTGAGTATCCTCACAATATTGAAAGTAGAGTCTTTGTCCCATGAACTTTAATAGCTATGTCAGATGAAGCATCTTGTCGTGATCCCAGTCCCATGAGCAAGGGGCTGTGATTGCCATTTGCAGGTAGACTGATCCTTGTCACAAGGACCACTCTGAGCAGTTAGATTCATAGGCGCAAAAGCCATAACACAGTGTTGCCAAAGCCAGGAGAAGGAGAAACAGAGAGTAAGTCAGAGGCACCAAGGAAGCTCCCTGGGACACATGGAAAGACCCTGAGGTGGAAGAAGGTGGCATCAAGACAAGCTGGAGCAGATGTGCATCCCCAGACAAGGCTGGCTGGGAAACACTTCAGCCATTAGCGTGTTACTGCCTGCAATGGCAGGTCCTCCAGGGAGAGCTCATGTGAGCCAGTGCTGCACAGTGTGGTCACCCACCCTTGCGGGCAGCACAGAGCTGCGGGGCTTGGCAGGGATTTCTGTAAGCAACATCCTATTCCAGCATCTAAATCCAGCAGGCATCTCCTGCTGCAAGCCTCCAGACTGCTGCCCAGCTGTCCTGCTGACACACAAATACCTAATTCCTGTGGCACGTACATTCTGGGCAGGATGCTGCCATAAAACCACTTCCAGGCTTGCCTTGGCACCTCGGCTGCTATTTGAGTCCTAACTCATGCTAAAGCTGCTGCCTGAAAGAAATGCCGTTGCAGAGCACAGACCATAGGTGGGAGGAGCGGCCAGGGCCAAGGGGCTAGCCCATGACCCAAACACCCTTCAGGCATCTACAACATGACCTAAACACCCTTCAGGAGTCTGCAACATGACCCAAACACCCTTCAGGCAGGATGCTGTGAAGCCGTCCTGGAGGCAATTGAGAAGTACGAGGGTTGTTTCCAAGGGAGGTGTTTTCATGACCCCTTCAAGTCTGGGGCTTTTGCCCCTCTATCCCTTTGCTCTGGGGGCAAATAGACTCACAAAATGCCAAAGAGCCACCAGCTGAGAAAGATTTTCCATTGCTGTCCATCCATGCTGGATTTAAAAAAGCAATTAAGGGAGAAATGTTTTAAAAGCCTATTAACAGATCTTTTTTTTTTGCTTTTTCTTTAACTATGCAGTTTAACTTGGCAAGACAGTTCAAACATCCCATCCCACAACAGCGAGCACTAAGCATGATTGAAGTCTTACCTTTGTTACAATGTTCTTGCCATCAGGTTAGGAGTTTGGTTGGGATTTTAAATGAGAACATGGGTCAATGGGCATTTTTTTCACACAGTGGCCCGATCACTGTGCCAATGCTTCCCACACACTGACGGGATGCTTTGAGCCAAACCTGCAGGTGCCAAAGCTGACAGCATCAGCATCTTCTTAATTGCTGGCACTAGGTCAGGAAAAAGGAAGATGGCACTAAATAATAAGTACAGTACAGTAAGGTGCACAAATAGCAGAATAGAAAACAAATAACTAAAATGAATCGGTTTGATGCAGAAGGGCAAGATGCTTCAGGGTGCAGCACTGCTGCCAGCTCTGGTGGGAGCCACCCCAGCTGCCCCTCTGCTCCTCAGCAAGGACAGATAAGGGGTGTTCAAACACTCCTCTTCCTAACTCGGTAGTATTTCCCAGCAAAGCTGCATTCATCAGTCTTCACCCTTTCAGCTCATTTAGGAAATACTTACACTGTTGCAAGATAACAGCCCTGAGACAAGGGTTGCTTTGTTGACACAGCAGACTGGGAGCTGTAAAGCTTCCAAGCTTCTCCCCAGCAGCTGTTTTGGGACTCTTTCTCCTGCCCCAGCCTGGGATGCTGAGACCCCTACAAGGGGAAAATACCCTCACCTCGCACTCAGCTGTAGCAGGGCACTGTGGGGCTGGTGGAAATAACTTGCAGAGCCTGGGGGTGCTCTGCAAGGGGCAGCTGAACTGGGGTGATTAGTCTGAAGCCCAAAGGTGAAGGGTTCTGCCATTTCTCCTGGCTGCACAGCACCCACACCATAGCCCAGGGACCTGTGTTTTCCTCCTCATGCAGGTTTTGGGGCAGATGGTAATATGCTGGAAGCAGAAATCAAATCTTTTCTCTGGACAGCCTCAGGAACAAAGGAGTAGGGATACCACTGTAGAGCATCACAGGGAGCATTAACCTTCTGGAGGTGATGGGTGTGCTGCCACATCTTCCACATGGTTGTGATATAAGTGTGTTCCATGAGAAACTATACTGGAGCTGAAAAATACTAATGAAAAACACTAATGAAAGCCAACCACAGGAGCCCCCTCATTACACCATCTTTGCTGTTAAATTTAAATTGCCCCAGTGTTTGCTTTCAGGCCTGCCAGACCCCACTGACTTGGCTGACAGGTTATAACTCCATCCCAAGAGGTCTTCGCTAGCAGCGCTGCCGTGAAGAAATGTAGGAGAGCACTAAAATTTGTGGTATTGGCTCAAAGTCATGAAGTTGAATAATGAATTGTATCTTACTCTTGCATTTAAAGGAGTGGTATTTCCCAGCTCTTCTTGGCAGAAGAGTTAGACATTAATTCATTTCTTAAAGTTTCAGGAAATCATGTGATGGCAAGAGCTGAAGTTTTAAGCTAATATGTGATAAAAGTTGTAGTGGATCTGACCGAAGGTCCTGAACCTCAGTGCCCCCACTTCAGAAGGGGTCAGGAATAGGAGGCAGCATCAGTAGTACCCACCAGACCGCAGCAGCTCATGGTTAGGGACTTTCCAAGCCAGAGCTGGCATCTGTATGTTCAATAACCCTCACTAGATTCCTTTCCTACTGTAAATTCGTTCAATTATTTCTCCAAGCATCAGTTATTGCCAGGTTTGCAGTTACACAAAACCAATGTATCTGTGAACCCAGCAGAAGATGGAGCCAAATAAAGCAGGCATGGTCTGAAGATGATATGGGCCCTGCTCAGCAGGAGAAGGAGGAATGAACAGGGAGGAGCGTTATCTGCCTGAACACTCCTGGCTCTGGCTGCAACCTTCTCACTTCCTCCATAAGCAAAAGTACATCCATTTATTAAAGTACGACTGAGTGCCCCATTTCAGGCACAAAATGGGTGGGTTTTCCTGCCTCCACCCTGCTGCTGACCACTTGGCCCTTTGGAGGAAAAAGGCCCTTAATTAATTTTTGCACAGGATTAATTTGAGCCTAAGTGCATGTGCAGAGCCCGGGGCTGGGCACAGGGAGTGAACATGACAATAGCACAGCTATATTAAAACCATACATATATTTATATAATTATTATATATCATAGCTGTTATTTATGACAACACATAATGTATACATAATGTATAAATAAAATATATAGATATGTAGATTATAGGTATATATTATACATATAACATATAATTAGATATGCATATAAAATATG
>JAVHNF010065035.1:81915-94231 GCA_034783455.1 Micropsitta finschii
TACAAAACACTATTAAAATACATGTTTTAAGTGTATTTGCTAAGACTTTGATGGAAAAGGAAAGTCTACTGATACCATTATGACTCAGCTTTGCACACAAAGGGAAGAGGCTACAGAAGCCTACACAGAAATTTACTTTGGCCAACAAAGGAAAAGCATCTCTATGCAAATCTAGGCTCAAAAGGTCTCCTGAGTATCACAGTCTATCTGTCTTTTCTGGAGCATGTGTGTCCAAAACACAAGCTGCCTCCCTTACCAGACATGCAGGTTCCTGACCTGGCACTGGATCTTTAGGTCCCGCTGCTTGTAAACCTGCAGCCTTCTAGGTGCATCTCTCTGCTGGTGTCAATACCTAATAAACTGCATTGCTGGCGAACTGAGAAACTCTGCCTCTCCTCTACCTAAGGCTCCTCTGTGTGTCTGGACTGCTTAGAAGATGGGCAGAGAAGAAAGGAAATTAACTTTATTGATGAATCTAAGTGTTCCAAATCATTTACATTAGTTGAGCAGATGCCACCGAAATGACAGTATTTTGCTCAGACATTTAAGCTGTTCAAAGCACACCCTGCTCTCCTCTCCATTCTCCTGGAAGAGTGACAGTTCATGAACTACTCATTAACCAGGTCAGCTGAACACTCTTTCCAACTGTGTGCAAGTCAATTTGAGTTAACTGGATAATAATCATACCTCAACCATGTTTGCCGACTTCATATTTTATTCAGGCTGGTATTCATAGAATCAGAACCATTTAGATTGGAAAAGACCTTTAAGACCACTGAGGCTAATTGTTACCCTAACACTTCCAAATCCACCACGAAACCATGTCCCTAAGTGCCACCGCTACGTCTTTTAAATACCTCAAGGACTGGTGACTCCACCACCTCTCTGGGAAACCTTTTTCAATGCTTGACAACACTTTCGATGATGAATTTTTTCCTAATAGCCAATCTAAACCTCCTCTGGTGCAACTTGAGGCCATTTCCTCTTGTTCTATCACTTGTTACTTGGGAGAAGAGACCGACACATACCTTGCTACAACAAGTGATAATAAATGACTAAACCCAGAAACCCTATTCTAAATTGTCTTGTTTGATCAACTTGTGCTCACATTACTCATATAATGGGTTGTGTTGAAATGCAGGAGAATTACTCATGTAAGTCAAAGATGTTTTGTCCCAGTGAATAATAAGGATAAGCAGCCAAATGTAATAAAAGCAGCAGGAGCTGCTATTCACTTCCTTAGAAGTGCATTGAATCTACCTCACATCTCTGCTGAGGAACCTAGTGACACAGGCTACAACCAGTCCACAGCTCTAGGCTCCCTTTTTCATATGCAAAACCCCACACTGATTTACATATACTACCAGTGCCTCTTCTGGAGTCTTTAGTAGGCTCGGGATTGAAGAATGTGTCATTCCAGCTTCTTCTGAGGAAAGCAGTTCTTTGAGAACCTCTCCTGCATTAATCAGGTGATAGCCCAAATCATGGAAATGGGACAGCAAGGCATAATCAACTACATTTGTATATCCACTGATGGAACATGATAACTAATTAATGAGACCATGTGCACACACAAAAGAAAAATGTATTGAAAGCCCGACAAGTGTTGAACCATGTTTGTAATCCTGATGTGTTTACAGTGTAAAAGACCAGTTCAGACTCCTACTAAATTATTACAGAAAGGTGGAAAGACTGCTGGTAAGTGAGATACAGCATTGGGAGGTAAAAAAAAAACAACCCAGTTTCTTAGTGGGGAATAAAGGCATCTCTATAAAACCAGCTACCTTCAAAACAAAAGTAGAAGCTTAAAACCAGTGAATTTTCAGACCCTGTATTTGATACACAGGTAATTTTTTTGTTCTGGTTAGGATGACGAAGCCGGTATCAAATTGGTACTTTACTGAAAGACTTAATCTGTGGTTTTGCCACTGAAATTCAAAATGATACCCAGAAATGAAATAAATTGTCATAATGACACATCAGCCAGACTCTCACAACAGTAAAAATCCATTTTGTTTAGATAAATAACCCATCCTGTGAATTATGTGGGTTGAAAAAAGCTCTTATGGCTGGCCTGGAGCAAAGCATGACAACTTCCATTCTGTGGTGTAAAAGGATGGATCCACAGAGGTAAAAAAAACAGAAAGCACAACTGAGTAATTACGGACATTTCCTCGTGCATGCTGTTGAAGCAAAGTTCTTTAATTAGTAATATCCTAGAAGAGACTGTCTGATAATCCAGGTCTAAACATTTTGGTGATATAAAAGCAGCCCTCATCCATTCTGATTGTGAGGTTTGCTGCAGAAAGTGCGTATCTCAAAGATTGATGAAAGTATAATCCACTACCCCAAAATAAAAACAAGTGCAGCATTGCAAACACAAGGCTGCAACCACCCCACTGGTGCCAATGGCAATCGTACTGCTGGAACAATATACACCTAGTACTGCAAACAGGAAACTCACTAAGATTCGGAGGAGATACCACACTATGATGGAGATGCTTTTTCCTCTTGTGACAGCTCACAGGCTAGAGCTGCTACTATCAAGACCAGAGGCAAAGCTGCAGAAACAAGTGCCAGCTTTTGAGACTAATCTTGGCTCCTGGGCACTCAGCTCATGATGTTTTAAACACCTGAATTTCAGAGGTCAGCACATCAGACCTTTAAGCAGCCTGAGCACCCAGACCTGTGAGCCCAGATTTCCTTTAGGAGTTTCATGTGTTGAACATTGCCATGGCTTGTGTCTGCAAAAGGATGGGGGATGCCATATCTGATAGCTGTAAGCATTGGTATCAATACCTGAACTTCAAATGCAAAATTATGCAGCTGCCACAAATGTGTATTTGAAGGTGCATAGAGCCATAAGGGTCCTTCTGAACATGACCATTGGCAGGTACAAAAGCAATATTGTTTCCAGCAAAGAACAGCTAGGGGAGCATTAACAGTTTTCAGCATGGCTTTTCTTCCACTTCCTTTAAAAACCCAGCTGGATTAACCACTCATGCATTTCTGTAAGGTGGCTACACTCTCCATTTTACTGATGGAGGAACAGATTTAGTAATTTCATGCGGTTTCATCACTCTCTTAGAGGGAATCTGTCAGAGCAGTTCCAAGAAGCTCCTGGTTGCCCATCTCCTGCTCAGCTCACCCATCTATTGATCTGTCATTTCCCTGCATTAGCAGTATCGTTTTGTTTTTTAAGGCTTTTACTTTGCCGTCTCAAGACAGCAATGACAAACTAGACCTTTCGGAAAACGTGTAAATTGATTATACCTCTTTCTCTGCAATTCTTTTTTTTCCTTCCCCTTCTGGTGATTAAATAGCTTTTTTTGCAAACACAGAGCACTTCATGCATATTGCATTGCTTACAGCTTGGCACTCACAGATGTATCTGTTATAAGTTCCCTGCACTCAGCCCTACACCACTCTGCACCACGAGGAATTATTGCTATCCATACAAAAAGGACAGAAAACAACTGTCAGGCATAGGTCTGCCTTCTGCAGGCACAAAGGAGAAGGACAGCAGAAAAACTGATGTCTTGGGGGTTGAACTTACTGTCTAAATGGAGGGGATGTTCCTGCTGGAATGCCCATGAACATTTTGGAAAGGGCGAATAGTGCATTTGGTTTCCTTGCCCTGCAGGCTATAAATAAGAACTATAGGTGCTCCTAATGCATTCAGCCTCTGGAAGGGAGGAAAACACTGATCCTTGCAGCCCCATAGATGTTTCTCACTAGCCAGCTGCTCCAGAGGATCCCAAGGGACCCTGACAGCCTGGACCAAATGCTGATGAGGTTGGCATGTAATTAACCCTGTCAAAGTTCAGAACAACACAATGTCAAGGCATCTGCTGGCCTTCACTACAGCTAACTCCAATTTTACCTCTGAATGTGTTACTTCAGCTCCCACCTGTACCTCACCCAAGAAGGAAGAGGAGCATTCAGCTACCTAACCCTCCTAATTGCTCACCTTCACAGACATGCTGCCCAAAGATCAATACTCAAACACTAAACTAGCTATTTAGTTTAGGAAATAGGCCCTACCAGATGCAGGAAAAACAGAGTCATAGAACCAACTAGGTTGGAAAAGGCCTTTAAGATCATCAAGTCCAACTGTTCCCCAGGACTGCCAAGTCCACCACTAAGGAGTTTTGACATCTGTTCTATCCTTCCCTCTGCCTTTTCCCCAATTATTCAGTCAAGGCAGTCTCTGAAGGCTGGAGAGGCACAAAAAGGGTACTGTCTGTGTGCGTGCTACTTGTTTTATTGGATTACATGTCTATGCTCTTTTGACTTTCACACTGGAGTCTAGAATACAAAGTTTAAAGACTCCTGGGGGCTGTCTCTGGATGCATGGCACCCTTGTCTTATGTCTTTGGTTGAATTAATTATTTCCTCTTTTAACTTGCTTATTTGTCAAAAAAGTCATCTTATAGCAGTGTTAATATGGGTAAAGCATTTAATGTGACAGAGGTGGAAGTAACATAGAAAAGTCCAGTTCAAACCCTCCATTTCCATTTTGCTATGAAGACAAGCAAAAACAAGAGTTTCTGAACCCATTTTTTTACTCAATGCAATATAGGAAGTTGGTCTTAAGCCTGAAACATATCACTAGTTTAATTTAGCAAGAATTTTAATTTAAATTAACCACAGCTCCATTTGCTCAAGCAAAGGTAAAAATGGAAAGATTAAAAATAAAAAGAGCCCAAAATTAACAGCAAAGGCTCAAGGACAGATTGCTGAAGATGAACCCATTGCGCAATGCCGGGACTGGAAGGGACCAGCCCTTGCTCTCAGCAATGTGCCTGGCTTTTAAATCCCTTTAAGGAGAACTGATGATAGAGATAGCGCCAGCTTTTACGGTGCCAGCCCAGCTGGGGATCAACACTGTAAAACCAAGCACATAAAACTCCAAATCAAATCTCAGTCGTAATGAAAACCTTAAGGTGACGACCAGCCCCGGCAGAAGGCATCCCTCTGGTCGGCTGCCTGCCTCCCACCGCATCGCACCACTGACGTCATTCCTCTCCCTGCTGTAGGAGCTGTAATGAGATTCGGTATCTTGTGTCTCTTCAGACAAGTCCTCCTCACCGTTACCGAGCTAGTAATTAGAGAAGAAAGGGGAGTGGGAGCAGGGTAGTCAGGCTAACATGTTTCTTCCTCTCTCTCTTGTCCTTCACCTGGGATTGCAGCGGGTTTGCTGCCAGGAGCTGCCTCTTGCATAATCTTGAACCATCTCTCACCCCCACTTCAGCCTCTGGGTCTCTCAGGGGCAATGCTGTATCCCAACTCGGCATGCAGCCCCTACTCAGAGCGGGGAGGGGAGTCTGAGGGCTGCTGCTCCTGCACTGCAAACATCCACTTTACTATTTCTGAGGTCCACAGCAGGCACTGCCTCAGGGTTTGACAGGAACCTGCTCTAATCCCACATTTATGGGTCACATCTTCCCTGGGCAAGGAAGAAAGGGCTTTCCCCATAACGCCCCCTGCAGCAAACTGAGTGATGCTGTCCTGCACACTGGGGCCAGGACCGTGCCAACCCCGCTGCTGCTAGGGCATCAGCAAGTTCTTCTCTACAGTAATTACTTCTGTGAGCCACAAAAAACCAGAGGAAATACAACCTTTTCCTCTTAATGAGTGCCCTTTCCTGACTTTCCATCAATATACCAACAGGAGCTCTCTATTTTCATTCATTACTGTCAATGTTCTGTTTCTTGTTGCATCCCCAGCATTTTTAGCAGAGGTCTTTGCTTAAGGATACCGCTGTGGACTCCTGGATAGAGGGTAGTCATTAACTGAAAAATCAAATTAGCCATCCCAAAGCACAGATGAGGCATGGGGAAGCTGGAGCTGTGGAGGGTGATGAGGATTGGGCAATGCTGGGGAGCGCTGTGTTGCATTTCACCAGCATGGAGCAGCCAGCAGAAATGAGTTTTACATAGGAATAATTTGTCACCACCCCAGACACTAAGGAATATTCATGCCTTTAAATACCTAGGCCTCTCCTTCTGACTTGATTGCTGTTTTAGTTAATTTACCCTAATGAAGACGAGTGTTTCGGTACAAACAGCGGTTGCTAACAAGCACATGGTGGCAGTAGGCAGTGCCAGCCGGAGAGGCGGCAGCCAGGGAAAACCGACCCAGGCTGCCTGATGATGGAGAGCTGCACAGCCCCACGACCTGGCTGCAGCTCCCCGAGTCCGGCTTGTCCTCTCCAAGCCACAGCTCCCTTCATCTTCCCAGATTTATCATGCCGAGAGCAAATACCCACAATTAAAACCTCCTTCCTTCTGGCTATGTGTCTCTACCAAGGCAGGGTTAGTGGAGCAGAGCAGAAGCGAGTTGTCTCTGCCTCATGTAAAGGTTGCCATCCATGAGATTTTTTTTTATGGTTTCAAATGGAATGAAAGGATGTTTTCCAAGCTACAGAGCAGCAATATGCTGATGTCACTTAAACATCTGGAATAGTTTTGAATGATCACTTTTATTTAATACAGCAGCAATTATAGAGTTATTTTATTTTGTTTTGGAGGCTTTTTTTTTCCACTTGTTGACTTAGGAGGGGCCATATGAACTGCAGGGCTATGCTGGGCTGCCATGCAGAAGCATCCCTGGTCTCAGCCCAGCCCCAGGCAGCTGGAACAGCTCAGCAGCCTAAATCTGGGCACATCAGAGACCCACCAGCCAGTTCCTGCTTTAAATTTAAACCATTTAAAGTATTTAATTTTTAAAATTAAAATTAAAAATATATTTTAGCAATTTAAAATTATTCCTATACAAGGGCGCTGGGTCTTCCCTTTAGGTTCTTCACAAACCCTTTTCTGCCACCCTTCCCAAATCCTTCATCAACTACCACAGACACCGCAGACAAGATGATGAAAAACTGCAGTTTTTAAACCACATCTGTCCCAACCTCCTTAAAACACAGGGCAGGTATTGCCATGCCAAAGCACAAAGTTGGTGATGGGACCAAGGACCAGCTCACAGACTCAGCAACTCCATTCCTATCTCTTCCGGTGGCCCAGCAGCCCCTCTGTGACAAGCACAGCATTCACAAAAGCATCCAGATATGGTATCAAGACATCAAGAGAAATAAATCATCTCTGACCCGTGTCCATTTCTTTCCGTAGTTAATCACCCAACTTTTATTTGTCCATCCTCAGCATCCAACCACTGATTCCTGGTATGCTTTTCTTTACAAGAGTTAAGAGCTGACTTTTCAGTATCTATGATTTTCACCTTACAACAGGTTTTTGGCATGAGTGAACCAAGGACGGGTTCACTTGGGAAAGATACTTTCTTACAGTACAAGAATATATCTTTTTCGCAGGGATAAGAACACTGAAGTTGTAACAATTCAAAAAACAGTTCAAAAACTTCCGCACTGCTTCTTGGCTAGTTTAAGTCAATTTGGCACAATCCAATCATAGCAATCTGAGTCTTGCAAATTCAACTAGAAGCATTCAAAAACTCCAAGGAAAATAACTACATAAAGAATGGGAAGTGGCTGGGTGAAGAGCAACAAGACTTCTTTGCCAGCCAGTGTTTCAGACATACTGTGTTTTGGATAAAAGGAGGATAAATTCTAGGTAGTGATCACTTCGTTTAGAGGAGTTATTTTCCCTGTGTCTGAAACACAGCGCTGGCAAAGGAGAGCTACCAGTGCATGGGCACACTGCCCTGAGGACTGCTCTGCTTGATCCCAGCTTGTTGCGGCTCAGCTGCCCCTTCCAACACAAACCTTCATCTAAATCAGAAAGTAAAACCTAGCCTGAGATCCAGCTACAAACAAGACAACTCCTTGAGCAACCCAAAGCCAAACCCATTTTTTATTCTCAACCCAAAAATGCACATTTTCTAAAGAGCAGTAACTATTTTATCATTATTCTTAGCCAGGACATCCAGCCTTTCAGCCTGTGGTTGCCCAAGATAAAAATATCAGCAGAATTCGAACTGTGATCAACCAAAACGTGAAATAAGAGCTGTGTTTTATTTAACAAAGTCCAGTAAACAAGTCTGGCTGGTTGACATGATGTGATTTGTACTGGATGTAAAGATGGAAAAATAATTGTTTTGTCTTCAAGGCAACAAAGAAAAATCTGTATTAACAAGAAGCTACCAGGTTAAAATTCATACTTAATGAACTTTTCCCTGTTCTGTTACGTTAGCATGCAGAGACCATCAATTCTTGTTATTTCGCTCAAAGTCAAGAAGTCATCATGTGTCACTAGGAAGTCACTGCTGTTGGTATTAGGATGTTGCCTAAGAACTACACAGTTTGCTAAAGAACAGCACATAGAGCTGGAGAATGGCAGTTGCTTAAAACATGACTTGAGATGAAAAAGCACAGAAAAAGAGAAAAACAAGAGGGTGCCATAATTTTGAAGACAACCCCAGAGCAGATGGGTTCAGGCAGGATCATTTAGAAGTATTTAAAAACAGCTGCAGCCGGCCATGCTCTTGGTCACTCACTCTCCAGTGGATGGTAGAGCCAGCACTGCTTCTGCTGAGCTTCTCTCCAAGGTTGTCTTAGCAACACAGAAGCCAGACCACAAAGCACGGTGCAGGAGCACCAGGAAATTGTATCTCTAAATAAATATAAAAATAATAATTTTAAAAAATATTCCTGAGCCAGTATTCAATAACTACAATAACGAAGTGATAAACTGAATGATGAAACCACACCAAGGACTCTTTTTAACCACGATTCATTAGGACCTGAAAAAGCAGCACCCTTTAAAACTTCCCCTTTTGGGTTCACCAGAATAACAGCAGCACACAAAAAGAGAAAACAACCAGAAGCAACTTCTATAGCACCAAAAAATAATCACATGTCCCTGTAAGTGCCAATTTGCAGTGATCGATCCCCATCATATCCAGCCACAGCCTGGCCCAGGCAGGCAGCAGACTCAACAGACTGGTTACAGGAGCAAAGCTAAAGTCCCAGACTCTTCTTTTGGTGTGGACAGAGCACGGTGATGTCCCACGGTGCGGAATGTGGTGACGGTGGGCTGACACATGGTGCCAGCAGGGACACCCCTGCTGCTGGAATATGCTGTGGCACTGCCAAGCTTGGAGTCAGGCTTGCTCCCCACCATGACCCAATGTGTCACAGTGGCCACCAGCATAGTCGTTACTGCTTCTGGTAGAAATTAAGCCATGTAATGGGCACTTGGCGGGTATCAGGTCTCTGCTGCTTATGGGGCTGTATTAGTAACTAGGACTAAAACCATACGGACAAACAAAAAGGGGGACAGAGCATCTCTGTTGTATCAAACACTTGTGATGAAGAAAGGTGATTTCTTCAGAGAAGCAACACTGCTGAAAGCAAAGCTCTCCTCAGCCCCCAGGGCTCTCTCAGCACTGAAGCCCAGCCAGAAACCAGCTCAGGAGGCCCTTTTGGTTCCTCCGTGTGGAGCCCATCCCTCTTCCTCTACTATGTCCGTTATCAGCTGTATTCCTCCCTTGCAGCCTGGCCGCCAGTGCAGGAGGGAGATGCAGCTGCAGCCCTGAGCAGGTGCTGCCAGAACCATCCGTGATCCACCTCCACAAGCCCAGCACCAGCCATGAGCGGCTTCTTCTCACGCCTGGACCCTCGGCGGGTGCCATGGGGGGCAGCGGGCCATGCCCTGCGCACCCGCGTCCTGCGCACCAAGCCAGTGGAGTCAATGCTGGAGGGCACGGGGACCACTGCCACCCAGGGAGCCAGGCTGGCTAAGGTGCTCACCACCCTTGACCTCATCTCCCTCGGCGTCGGGAGCTGTGTGGCACAGGCATGTACGTGGTGTCTGGCCTGGTGGCCAAGGAGATGGCGGGGCCCGGGGTCATTGTTTCCTTCATCATCGCTGCCGTCGCCTCTATCTTGTCAGGTGAGTCATGTGTGTGCCTTTTGAGTACATGTCATTACGTGCATCCTCTGGCTGCATTTGTGGGTGGACACCTGGGAGGGAGGACCCAAGCTCAGCAGCACAAGCTACAAGGAGGTAGCGACTTCTCCATAGACTAAAAAACCCTTTCACACTGGGCTTACCCACCTCAGGTGCACTGTCTCTCATTGTCCAAATATCAAACCAAATCTATTGCCCTGGGAGCCAGCAGCCTAAGTGTAATTACCCCAATGAGCTGCTGATGGCTGCCTCAGGGATGGAGCCTGTGGTTAATATGTTTAAAAAGAGTTGAAAGTTTTGTGGTGTGTGTCCAAGGCAGAGTGTGGCCAAGCCACAGCATTGGAGCAGGAGTAGGCAGCATGGCTTGTTTAACCAGGAAACCCTGGTTAAACAGGAAGGCTGTCATGGCTTGGGTATCACTGGGGCCATCTTCTTTTGCTATCAACATTGATAACAGTTAAAAAATTCCTCTATGGGTTTCGGAGTTGCTTTTATTGGCTCCTATACACGCAGGATCACTGTTTGAATTTCCAAACAAAAAACTCAACAAACAACTGCAAAAAGAGAGGAATTACGTATTTTAGTGAAAAGCCAGTGAATTCCATCTCCTCCATAGGAACCCAGCTGAGCATATGGCTTGAGCTGCGGTTTCCACATGAAGCCAGTACTACTGGCATTTGTCCTTTCCAGATCAGTGCTAACACGATGATGTGATGTCCCTGCTCTCCCTGCTCAGAGTACTTTGCATGCTGTGTCAGTCTGGTATCCAGCTTTTATCTGCAGGTTGGATAAGGAAACCTGAGTAAATGGCAAAGGGCTTTGATAGAAGACAGGAACAGCAAACACAAAGTGACCCAACTCCGCTTTTCAAGTCCTTGGATTTTTGTACGGAGAGATGGAAGCACATCATGCTCTTTCCCTAGAGGTTGTAGTGCTGATGGAGTACATCTCCATGGAGATCATAGCAAAATGCATGCGAGTTTGAACCCCTACACCCCAGACACAGCCCTGCCACAGCATAGGGATGAGAGTCATCCTCTCTCCAAAGCTATGCCAGGGAGAACCAACCAAGTGATGCTGGCTAGGGACCGCCATACAGACTGACAGATCCTCACTCACTAGCTGGATCACAGTGACAAGGAGCTTGGACACATATACCACTGGTTTATACTAGAGCAAGAGCTGAGAACTCAGTGAGTGCAGTGAGATCCCTTGATTGAGATCTCAACACAACAGATGAACCAAAATGCCTATTTTTTAACCAAGACAGTAGATAGCATCAGTGTCTATCTTTTACCACTGCCTGCATTCTCTCCTCCATGAGGGTTTTTCTGGCTGTGATGCAAATCAAGAGCAAACGGAGCTTGGGTGGGTCTCATCAAACAAAAACACGCTGTACTCCAAAAAGGGGCTTTTTCACCCCAGACGTGAACCCTGCCCCACAGCAGGGAGCTCCTCCTGCCTTTGCCCACAGGAGCCTGCACTGCTTCCCACTCAGCTTTCATCTCCCCTTGCTTTTGTAGCCCTGGGAAAGTGTTTTGCAAAGGATGCAGTGTTTTGATAGTCTCCTTGGCTGCTTCCTCACTTCATCCTTGACACTGCTGTTGCTTATAACAGCAACACATTTTTGGCAAGTGAAACCAGGCAAGAGTCTGGGAGCTGAACAGGCTATTGGGCTCAACAGGGACACAATTTCAGCTCTTGCATCATGGTCACTCCTGGTGTGCCAGGCATTGAGCTCGGGCAGGTGTGCACAGACAGATGTTGAGTAACCTCTTGCAGTTTTAAGGTCAGACGGAACACTAGATCACCTTCTCTGCCTTGGTGTGCCACAGATCACCAAGTCAGATCACACTCTTTTAAGTTAGCCTAGAAGGGTTTTGGCTAAAAAAATGCCCCTTCCAGAAATCCATTTGGCTCCCTGGAGACAGCCACAGTGAAGCCCCGCCAGGCAGGTCACAGAATCACAGACTGTTTAGTCCAGATAAGGGAGTTTTCTGACTTCATCTACCAGACAAACTGCGGTTAATGCCTTCCTCTAGGTTTAAACAGCATGTGCTCCATCAGGGTACTTACAGACAGACTATAATTGATTAAGCCGATAAATTAAATCAATCTCTTCTATTCTCTCACTGGAAAGCCTTTTATTCAGCTGTCAAACAGAAATGCTTGCCTAACTTCCCCTCACAAAGCCTCCAGCACAGAGAACACCACAGGTTCCCTCCATAAGCTGTGCACTGGGATTCCCCACTCTCAACTCCGTGTCTAACCAAAACCCCTTGTTAACAAAAATCAGCATCCTACTCAACCCCATTGCCCTCTCCACAACCTTTGCCACCAGCCATTGCTTGTGCCTTTGGAGTGAGCATAAAAAAAGTTTAGGGAAAGATTCAAATGGATTGAAAAGATACACCTGCCACAAACACTTT
>JAVHNF010065035.1:122812-133254 GCA_034783455.1 Micropsitta finschii
ACCACCCCGATCCACCCTATAAAGCTGCAGACAAATCCGGCCAGGTGCAGGCAGGTGGCCACCATGTCGATCCCTTGCTGAGGCAAGGTGGACAGGAGAGCACCTGCAGGGGTTCAGCAAAGCCGGCTGGCGATCGTCCTACTGTGGATCCGGTCTGCTGGGACTTGCTGTGAGCTGGAGGGATGGGGGTTTGGTAGGACAAGGTCTCTGATCTGCTGCAGGCACTCACTGCCTCTGCCCAGTTCTGTCCCTGGGAGGGGTTAGAGCTGCCTCCAGCCCTATATAACACGTGGGAGGAGCGAGAGGGGAGCCCCAACTTCTGCCAGTTAATCAAGAGTGTCAGAGGGGAAGGAGGGTGTGAGAGGAGGAGATGCAGAATTACACTCACCCATGCTTGAAAAACAAACCAGGCTGCTTTATTCAAATGCAAACAGCCTGACTATTCAAAATACGGCATCGAGGGAGAAAAAATTAAGGCAGCATTTTTGAGTTGAAGACAAATAATCACACTGGTACCCCTTCATGGAAAAATATAGGGCAAGAAATACAGTGGACAAAGTTACTCAAAAGGTAGAATTGATAATCTCATCAAAGCCATCAGCACAGCTGCAGTAAAAGGATAAAATCAGTCTTGAGCTCTTCCTGATATTTTCAGTAACTGCAAAAACATAGGAGACCCATCACCATAATCTCTGCTGCTTCTGCCTGTGGTTTTAGAAGTATTAATTAACATTCATGGACTCTCAAATATGTGTTTAACAGCACCTATTTCCATTTCTGAATGCTAAAATTAGAATGGGATGCTTTTTACTTGGATTCATTATAGGTGTGAATTTTAGTCTATTTGACAGAACAGGGAACAGCTACTTCAAAATCTCAAAAGAAGAGAAACTTCACAGCCCGTTCTGCATCAGGAGGCATAGGCAGGAAAGGTATTTTCCTGTCTTTACTTTGTACTTTCACAGACACATATATATGTTAGTGTGTGCCAACACATCCCTAGTCACTGCTGTCCTCCAGTGCTTCAGACTGTGAAGGGAACCTTACATCTATGCAGATGAAACATGCCTGGAGAGACCACTAGTGGAGAGCTGTCCCCACTGCACAGAAGAAGGGCGAAACTGGGCAAGAAAACGAGAGAACAATGAATTTGATTCATTCCTAGAGCTGCTGGTGAAAAAGCAATACTGTGTGCCAAGATTTTTTTATTATTGTTTTTTACTCTACTCTAAGTGCTAAGAAAGAAAACTATCTTGCTCTTCACCCAACAGTGTTTTATCCTGCTTTTTAGCAAATAAAGTGAGAAACATCACCATGACCATCCTGAGCTCCATCACATATTCCTTACATTCAAAATTCAAGGACATGAGGCCAGAGTTTTGTTTCGTCAAAGCTTTATCTGAACACTGGAGTTACAACATAAATAGCTGAAAATTACCTTTGGAGAGTAGCTTTTGTAATGAATAGAAATTTAATTGTTTTTGTTTTATATTGTAGGCTACTCCTGACCTGGCTTATAACAATTTTGTGAGGCCTTGCTGCCAGCTGTCCTTTCATTGACATTCCCAATGTGATTCCATCTTTCTATGAAGCTTATTCTTCCAATGCACCCACTTCAGGTGAAGCCTGCCGTTCCTTACGTTCAACCACCCTTTTTATGCTGTCAAGGGTTTGATTATAGATTGATTAAACCTTTCCCCAAACAATATTCCTGCTTACTTGTTCTTCAGGAGATATACTAGTATATTGTAAGGGCAATACACACAAACACACATTCTTGCCTTTCTCCTTTGCTGATATAGCTCGCATTTTTTGAAGTCTAGAATTTCATCCACCTAACTTTAAATAAGAATATTTAACCACTTTGGGATGAGCCATCCCAGCCTCTGTTGTCTAACAGGACTGTCTCCACACAGTCCTTTGAAGTTAAAACCCATGAATATTCTCTGAAATCACACTAATACTTAGTGTGACCATACTTCAAAGCATTTCGGGTTTCTTCAAAATACCAGAAAATTTTGCAACATCTTGATACCCCATTTCACTCCAAAGCTGAGATTAGAAGCATTTTACATGGTGATAGCACATCCTAATGCACAAAAAAAGACTTTTGTAAACACTGAGAGATATTAATGTGCAGGTTGTGGGCACATCCTACCATAATTCAGTCCCCTACAGTTATGGTTTTACTAACCATAAAAGCTTTTAACACTGCCATGTTTTCCTTCACGAATGTATTTTATTTGCCAGAGTGTGCAGCAGCTCAACAGGCAAGAAGTAAATTTTACACATTAGTAGCTAGAATAACTCAACAGTACTTGACCTGGTACCCAGTCTGAAGTATTTCATTAACATGGCTAGAAACAGGAAGAATTTACTATTTTGTCAGTGTTATAAATACCACTGATATTTAAGTGAATAGAACTATGCTACAAGTGAGCAATGATTCACAAGATCAATAAAATAAGAAACAAAGAATAATTACTTCCCAGCTACATGCTAAATAAACTGATACACTTAGGGAAATACCCTTAAAACTTGCCATTTTTAAAACTATTTCGGCAAGTGTGAACAGCTTTAATATCAATCTTTCTACCCTGTCACTCCAGCAGATTTCCCTTGATCAGCAGCACTGTTTTCTCTGACAAATTATATGCATTTCAATTAGTCACTTACTCAAGTTATCAACACCCATATGGCTTTTTCTCATACAAAATGACTCACCTTGAACTTGCTTTTTGCAGGTTTTTCACCCTGTTAGCTTCTCCCTCACTTGAAAATACAGCAGGATAAAAATACAACATGGGATGCTGAAGTCAACAGGTTTAAGTGATACAGCTAGTTGTTAACTTTCTTCCATACTAAGGGCTGAGCTCATCAAAATATTACAAAATTCATCTTCAGCCTGGTTCATTCCGCATATTTCTCTCTTCAGCTGTAAAACAAAGGCAAATACATAGTAGCAGTAAGGGTTTGCAATAATCCGACACATAATCAGGATTTCCTACATGCAAGAGCAGTACTTCGAAACAAGGACAAAGCGGTTTCGCTGATTTGAGAAGGAAAAAAATCTCAAGTATGTGATCACACTTGTGTACCTGTCAGGAAAAACCTCTCTGTATGAATAAAATAACATAGAAAATCTCCAAAATATCATTTGTAGTAAAAGTTGTAACTTTTACTACAATGTAGGGTGGTTTTAAGTGACCAATAGAGCATAGCTTGCTGTGCTAAGTGGTGGAAGCTTAACCTAGACGGAAGTCCCATTTGCACGCAGCTTATAGGAACAGGTCGCACTTTCCTCCCAGCTGCCTCCTCTCTCCTATTCTCAATTTTCTGCTATTAGGCTCCCTGATGGTACGTAAGAAATATTAAGCAATGTAATCATAATTTACAAAAACTAAGAACTCCTGAGAGTCACTGTCGGGTATGTTTTCTACCAGGGACATTTTTCAGCCAATTCAGTAGAATTCTCATTTCTGATTTTTAACTTTGTATAGTCTCAGCGTTTTATCTGGTAATGTGTGATTTTTTAAATCTTGTTCATTACTAAGCTATTAAAGGTGTGAACAACTCAAACATAACTGGAATTTCCAAGCAGCAACAAAAGCTGAGCACCAGAGTACAACCCAAATACGCAAGTGGTTGTACTTACACGTACAGACACCAAATTTATGTCAAGATACAAAGAAATCTTACTGTCAATAATCTCTTTGTGGAGTCATAAGAGCTTTAGGAGTCTTCAATGTACTGATGAAGAGGACAAGCTATTGTCTTGTCGATTTTGCTAAATAAACCCTTTAGAAATCCGGTACCTGCTGGCAGGCAGTGGGAGTTCTGCAAACAAGTCAGTGTAATCAGGGTTTAATTTACTGTGTCCAAAGCAAGGAGGAGTCTGTCTGTGTTGTTAAACACCTTCCAAAAAGTCAAGTTTAAAGTCAGTGTTTAAAAACATCACAGACAAGTGTTCTGACATTACAGTTCTTTATTTTTTTGAATCCACAATCTATACAGGTATTTACAAAGCATGAAAATGGATAACAGCACAAAATACAATTGAGGTATAAGCTAAGAGCACAGTATGTCATGTTTCAATAAATATAATTTAAAATTTGTAAACTAAGTGACCAGATAGATGCATCTTGTTTACTAAAACCATATAAAATATCTGTTAAATCTCACGTGAGGTAGAGGACAGTTTTGTGTGTCATGTAATGCAACCACAGCAACTCTTAACAATACGACTGTACATCATTGGCAAAGTATTAAAAATTGTTGAATGCACTGATCGTTTTTCACAGGCTTTCACTATGTTTTCAGAATAGTCATCCAACCTGTTGCCTTGCGCTAACACAGACTGTTGTTTTGCAGCTACTTTCTGTAATTTGAGATAATTATATACTGGCATGTCAGCATCAATACGTTCAAGAGTATGAAAACACAAAACCAGATTTTGTCAATCACAGAAAGCAACATAACGGCAACAAAGTATTTTAGACCAATTTTTTATTATTTCCTAGGATTAGTTTAAATACAGTACAGCTGTGCTTTCCTTTAAGTGAGGTATCTATATTTGAAGGAAAAAAAAACATAAAAAAATCAATTGATACTGTTACATTTAATCAATTTTCAAATAGCAAAAGTTTATACCATTTGTTTGCTGTGCTTGATGAAGTGCTTAGAACTCATTTTTCAAGCATTTTCCAACTGAACCACTAACCCTGGAAAAACACAATTTCCCAAGTAATGAAGACACAATACAACATGGTCATGCAAGTCATAAGCAGTAACTGCTATCACAAAAGATAAAAAAAAAAATTGGGTGTCTTTTTGAAATATGCAACAAATTGAAAATTCTACACATTTTCTGTAAGGAACACTGATGAATACTCAAACTGCCAACGTAATGAGCAAAAAGAAAATTAAAATTTGCAGCTTTCTTCTGCTTACTACTGACAGCTTAAATAAAATTACTGAAATATTATAAGCACAGATTAACAGGTAGGTGTAATTATGTCTTTTGTTGACTTCACCACACTATAGAAAACTGTTGTGCGGGTCAATTACATGAACTAAGTGCAGAAAAAATACAAAGTCATTATCTTAACTGACAATCAAAATATATATTCTACAAACAAGTGAATTCCAGGAAGCTGACCATGTCAGCATGGCAAGGCCAACTTCGTAGCTAATGCTAGGAAACTTTTCCAAAAATCTCATAACACATTCTAGCTATCCCTTCCCCAACAGAAAACAAGAGTGTATGAAGGAAACATTGTGATTTCTAAAATATGGGCCAAGACGTATTCTTTCAGGCCACCAATAGCTTTATGCTCCCACTCAACTTCTCCTACTTCACTAATTGCTTTATGCCTTTACTATATACAAGTGATTTTACACCTAAGCTATCAATATATTAAATATAGAATAAAATTAGTTTAAGAATGCAAAACATAACTACATTTATCTAAGTACTCAAATTGAACAATATGCTTTACAAAAAACTAAAACACAGACCAAGTTTGGAGATTTAGATAAAAATCTATTTTGTCTTGGGATACATCACTACACTGCAAAAGAGGGTGCTTTCAGACTGCCAAAACTGCAGAAGTTTTACTCTTTAGGCTTTTAGGTTTTCTTGTTGATTGAAGTACACAAAGCAATGTGAAAGTTCTCTTTTAAAAGAAATATAGGAGGAAACTAGCTAGTCACCTTGAATCCTACTTACTTTGTTCCAGAAGGTACACTAGGCAACTTTGATCTCAGTCTGGGTATTTAATAATGCAACTTTCAAGATTATAGACAATTTTAGGACTTTTTTCCCACAGGTTTCACATCACAGCTATCCAGGAAAATTACTTCCTGCCTGAAAGATCAGCAAGCAATAACTGAAGACAAAACAAGTATTAATACAGAAAATGTGCATGCTATGACTAAAAGGGAGGATCTAATGACAGAATTAGTTTCTACCATTAAGTGTGCACTTAAATGAGGGCCCTTAAATGTACATTCTGAGTTCCTATATTAGGCTGTAAAATAAACCATTTAATGTAACTAGCATAAGGTAGTGAAAAAAGGTCAACATATTTGTTCTAGAACTGATACAGCATTATTTACAATTTACTAAAAAACTATCTTTCAAAGGCTGTGAACACACAAAATCTATGGCACATTTATGTATACATTATTACTTAAAATCAGTATAAAATTAAGTCTACACATATGAAAATTGCTTATGTTGAAGAGCCTGAAAGTAATATTTAAGAATTTTAAGAGGATTACAATAATTTAAAATGCATCCTAACTTTAGACGAACTAAATGGAGTATTTACAAAGCTACTTTTAAAGTTATTTTAATAAATGTTCTATCAGCTTTTTCAGCCAGATGTTTTTAAATTATTAGGAGGGCATATTTGTAGCTGGCATTGCTAAAAATTCATATAGCTGCTTGAGTTCTTGAAACAGTGAAAATGCTAGTACAAGCTATGGACACCAGCATTTTAACAGTCTACAGCATAAGCCAGTCAACAGCTGGTTGACGCAGAGTAACCCAGGCTACACCAGCACTGTGTTTCAATTGCCACTGCTGAAGATACACCAGTGGCAAAAGGGGAAATTTGAGCAGAAGTTACATAACACAGACAAGACCTGAATGGAAACAGAATATACAGTATTCTAATATAATAATCCCATGAGGATTCCATAAATTAAACAGCTAAAATATAAATACTGTGGTAATTTAGTTACTGCAACTGTATTAAACAAGTCTGTAGGGTCTTACCTATACTGACAAACAAACAAGTCTGGTTCAAAACACTGCTAAAGCAAATAGAAATGCTCTCTTTTGCTCCTTTACTAACACTCAGCTGAAATTTTTCTGTTTCCTAGGCCAGCATTTTCTTTCTTGCCCATCTAACTAATCCAACATACATTCAGGCCACAAATGATTACTTCAAGCTCCATTCCCTAACAATCATTTTTATCATCATTCTTGCCTACTCTCCCTCCCTATAACCATGGTTTTGGTGCTTGTTACAGTAAAACATTGTGTTCCTAAAGCAAGTGGTGTGTAAACAACCGGAACCATCTACAGTCAGCACCTTTCCTGCCAAACCATCCTGCAAACACAGGCTTTTTCCTTTCTTTTTAAGCAAAAATTTAGAGATGAAGGGAAAAAACGTAATTGTTTCTGATCAACACTGACAAAGAAAATGATTTGGGTTTTTTTTCCCATCTAACCTGCTTTAATCATCAGTGTAAATATGACACAGAGCTCAGAAACAAAACTGTACACAGCCATAAAAGAATCGTTCTGTGCCTCCATGGAAATTTACCACCTCATTTCTCATCCGCTTTAAAGAGTTGTGCAATTTTATCTTTCTCTGTGATATTCAGTCCTGTCATACCACTGAAAGAGAAACAAAAGTGAACTTGAAAATTTTCAGTTTTACTAGTTAGGGGGGAGATTAAAAAAATACCAATGTAGGCTTTTACTAGTGGTTTTATCCCATATTAACTGAATTATTAAGAGACTAATAAACCTAAGTACCTCAAAACCAGAACCTAAAGCACAGGTTAAAATTACATAGTGAAATGCTAGAATTACTAAAATATTCCTAATCACTGACATATATCAGCCAACATCTGTCAGCTGTATCAAACTTTTTGGAGAGAAGTGCAAAAAAAGTATTTCTTCGTCCAACTTTGTAGTCATGCGTTTAATCCACTAGGAACCAGACTTCTGAAGTACTCAAACATTATATATACATAAAACAGTAATTCTGTACAATCACACACTTTCAAACGTTATAGCTTAACAAACATGCTGAATTTCTTAATTCATGGTAACACTACCATGCCATTCAAATACAGAGACTATCAAAATGGTTTTCAAAGTGCCATATCTCAGAAGTTTATTTTTTAAGCTATTATCGCAATGTCAGTTAAGGCCTGTTCTATGTAATGGAAGAAAAATCCACGAGTTGGCAAGAAGCTCAAAGTGTGGAGGCTTATGGTACAAGAGAAACTAATGCATATTTTTTAATAAATATTACTTTTCTTGAAAGCTTTACTATCTGAAAACCAGTTAAGTCAAACTTCCTCAGTTTCTAGAAGGAAAAGCCCCACCTCTAAGCTTTTTATTAACATTGCTTTCATACCTACTATATAGATAAAAAAAAAAGTGAGTTTTTAATTCCCAAAGATTCCATTAGAACTGTAAATTTTTTCATTTACAAAAACACCCTAATGTTTTCTTCTTCCAGCACGGCAAGCAAATGCTGGCTCTAAAATTCTTTAGAATATTAACGAGTTGTTAAATAGAAAATACTGAATTTCACACAATGAAATTATGGGAAAAACTCATGCTGCTAAATCCCTTGGATGATCCGTCATCTGTCTCTGTGGAAATTTTGAGTATTACCTTGCAGATGGAAAGCTGCCTTTACTTTCCCCAGTTCAAGAATGAATAATTTACACTGAAACCCAAACTACTTTTGTCCTTGAAGAATTTAAAATGTTTTAAATGTACTTCTATAGCTGGATGTGCAATTGATAGCAAAATAAAAGATCACCACATACATTTTAACAGACAATATTAAAAGGTATAGAGTCCTCAAGACTGCATTAGAAATAGACAGAACTGGTCACTCTGTATCAAGAGGTTTGCATTTTTCATTGTTTGAAAAAAACACCAGTACAAACAAATGCACATTTTCATTGGTTAGGAAAATCTAAAAATGTACACCTATCTATATTTATTTATATATATCTTCATCTGGACTTGACTGGGAAATAGAAATCTGCAGAGAATACTTCTCATCACACTAAACTGCTCGAAATTCATTAAAAACCAAAACACCCTGTTTGAAGGATTCAGTCAAGCTTCCTCTTTCAGTTTCTATTTTCCTTTCCCATTTTTTGAAGATTTCAAGATCTGCAGCTTCAACTCCTTTATCATCATTTCTAACTTTTCTCTTGCCTCTCGTTCTTGTCTCAGTTCATCCTGAAGCTCTTGTCTATCTGCCTCTGCATGATCCAGTCTCTGTCTCAATTCTGCTAGCTGTAAAAGAGACAAAGAGAGGCAGAGCAAATTTTAGCAAACTTATTGTAACATCAACTATTCACTTAAAGACACCACTGATGACTACCCTATGCATCAGATGAAAGGACTTCATTCGCCATTTATCAGCTCCTCTTCTACTGTTGTCAAGAATCACACAGCATACTACACCATTAGCAAATCACATCAGTATGCAAAGTTGCATAAACATCATACACATATAAACTGTAGTTATATTAACTGTCACACTGGACCATGTAATAATACATACAATCTGTTAGAAAGATTGTCATTACGTCAGAATCAGATGTTTCACAAATCTCTGAATAAAGAGCACTTTTCTATTTATCAGCTTCTTTTCTCTTACTGACAAAGTATTACTCCTTTATTTCAAAGCCTGAATGCACTTCTACAACAAACAAAACCACCAACACTGTTTCAATACCCTTTAGTATAAATAAAACACACTTACCATAAATGACATTCAGAAAACCTTGAACATAACGCCTGTGCATTTATATGTGTGTTCAAATATGAGTCCATGCACATTTTTTGGCAAAATGTTTTGTGTTTAAACACAGAAATTAAGTAGTATTTTTCATCTCTGGAGTACAGTAAAACTTGAACTTCCTAGAGTGTCATCAGAACTTATTCACAGTGAGGTCTGGAAATGACTGATGAATTTTTCAAGTGTGGGAAAGTTACTGTCAAACTGCTTGCCCATATACTACCAGTAGTTAAACAGCAAGGAGACTAGAAATCAGTTCTCTTCTCTACCACTGATTTTAAGGGGTTATTTCTTAAAAAAAAAAAAGACAAAAAGCCTCACTGAATCTAAAAAACTCATCTGCCTTTATAATGATAAGTATCTATCTGATATAAATCATCACTAAGCTCATGAGAATGAAAGACGCAGGAGTATGCAGGATCACTGGTGTTCACCAACTGCTGTAAAACTGCTGGGCAAAGGAACTGCTGTGCTGATTTTAGAGAAACATTGCATTCAGCAACCTTCCTCTCCACCTGTATCACCAGAAATATTTAAATGGTTCTTCATCTAACCAGAAATATTGAAGCAGTTCTTAGATATTAATGCAAGTCTTTTGACTCCACTACTTTGATGAAGTAAACTGTTGCAATTGTACAATAATGCCCACTGCCTACATGTTGCAACACGTACATAAGCATGTCTCTGGCTGAGTTTCGATTTCCAGCTCTAAGGAAAGGTTTCAGTTGTGGTTGCACTATTTTGATTGACAGGGTAAAGCAACAACTAAACTACACAATTCATTAAAGTCAAGAAAGGGGAGAGGACACTTAGTGCATCTTCAGACAGGCCTAGGAAGAAGAACAGACATTTAAGCAAGTTCCAAACCCCAAA
>JAVHNF010065037.1:32289-42406 GCA_034783455.1 Micropsitta finschii
CAGGGTCACCCAGTCCTCAAGCAGGGTCACCCAAAGCTGTTTGCCCAGGACCATGTCCAGCTACCTTCTGAGTATCTCCAAGGTAGGACACCCCAAAACTTCCCCAGGAAACCTGTACCAATGCTCAATCACCCTCACAGTAAAAAAGTGTTTCTTGATATTCAGAGGGAATCACCTGCATTTCAAGCTGACATGCAAGCTGGTTGAGTAAGGGAGATGGGCCATGATGTGAAATGAACTAATGACATTTGGGAAATCTTGGCACGCAAGGACAAAATCACCACCCAAAAACTCCAGATAAATCCAACCCACAAAATTTTAACAGCAGCAGCTAATCAGCTGAGGTTGGTGAATTAACCTAAGTTTGCAACAAAGCTCACATTATGAATTTTTCTGTGATTGCTTTCTGTTCTACCAGTCTCATCCTAACATTGATATGCCAGCGGCTTGAGCAGACTGTGAGGTGGCAGAAGTCACTGTGAAATATTTTTCTCTTTTACACACAATAATGACGACTTGTGAATGTGTGCATGTTACAACACTTTTTTTCCACAGGCTTCTGTAATGATTATATGACTTTAACTCCAAGAAAAATCTGGGAAAAAAAGAAAATACAAATGGAACAATCTGAAAAAGATCTGTCTCAAGTTATATTTAATTTTTTATGAGCTTAGTTTACTGTCACTGTAGAGGAGGTTGCTGCAGGCTCCCCTTGCAACCTCCCTGCATGAAAAACCTCCCACAGAACAAGACAAAGCAGGACCAAATGTAAACAAGAAAATAACATTAGAGGAAATAATGAAAAACACAGGCAAAATTACTGGTTTTCTGTCTGGATGAACACTTTTTCTGCTTAAGAATGCTTCCCACTTGATAATGGGAAACAAGAGAATGTGAATTTAGAGAAAAAAATAAATAAACTATAAATACTTGCAGTAACTGGAGCTCACCTGAAGTATGAATACTTTTCAAGAAAGAAAACTGCTCTGTGCAACTGGTATCAAGACACATGCAACTATCAACCAAGTCAATGTTTTATTTACCTCTATGCAAAAGCAACATAAAAGCAATTAAAATGTGGAATTAAGTACAAATTACCACAGCTATCTCAGTATGGTTAACACTATAGAATTGTTAACACCAGACTTGAGAGCATTCTGAAATTACTTGCATTTTAAATCTTCATGGATGTCCACTACTCAGTTATCACAAGTCAATAGTTCTCTCTATGCTTATACAGAGAAATACAGAGAAAAGAATGCTCAGGAAATGCTGCAGAGTGTGGGGCCAGAAGCTGGTTTATCAGAAATTATATACCTGCTGAAAAGGTTTTACAGACTTCAAGGAGTAGCTTATTTAGGGCAATCAGGAAATTATGAGTACAGAGAAGTGAATCAAAATTGCCCACATCTAAAACCTTTTTAGTTTCAATGCAAGGAAAATGGTAATCATAGAATCACAGGATAGTTCGACAATGTCAGCACCAAAGCCACACATTGTCCCAGATGAATTCTGGTTTGCAAACCACACATTTTCTGACAAGACTAGTATTAAAGACCTGGAAATATGCTAACATTTTTGTAGCTGCACTGCTTTTACCATTGGGTAAATACCAAGGTGATTTCTAATTACACAGTAGACTAATTGCATGTTACCTAAACAAAAATTTGAAAAGAAAATGTATTCACAAAGTCACCATCTGGAACAGTTCAGATGACGAAGTCCCAGATTTTCTATTTATAGCATTTATTTCAATGTACTGTCTTTATCAGGAAGAATATATTAAAAAATAAAAATAAAAAAATAAAGATGCAGAAGAATAATCTGGGGGTCAGTTTTGCCATGCGTATTCTTAAGTTTTGGTAAAGACCTTACAACTTTGTAAAAAGAACACTTCAGTTACAATGCATAAAGACAATTATAAGGGATAAGACATGAGAATGGTTGAAAGAACTAGATAACCTAAACAAGGATAGATGACAAATGACGTAAGCCTATGGAAACAGTAAATGGAATACACAGGAGCAGCACAAAGCAGCCAGTGCTGTTAACATGATGATTACTGAGCTCCCTGATAGTATAGAAAGAATCAGAATTTTTGTGTATAGCATTTGATAATATTGCATGTATTACAAGTGGAAGTACTGACACAGTATTTTAAACTAATAATTAGATTCACCAAATTTATTATTTTACTAAGGTACACAAGATTCTTTTAATAAAAATTCTGTATTAAAAAAATACAGACGTATGAATTCAAATGTAGAATCACTACACAATATAGGAGTGGGGTTTTTTTTAAGAAGTAATTTCTTTTGCCTATAAATCAATGCACTTTACAAAAGGAAGCCAAGCATTAACTTAGTTTAATTATTATCTTAATTTTACTGAGAGAAAACAAAAGCACAGAAAAGGGAAAGAAATGCTAAAGGAAACAGGCAGCAACAAACAGTAAAAACTACAGTCCATGCTCCAAAACTCTCAGGTTAGTACCTTCTGTTATACATTGTAGTATATTTAAACAATAAATTATAATATTAAATAACCTATCTTTTATGTCTTTTGATTAATTTTTTATTTAAACAAGAAAGTTTATAACATCTCCTGTGTTTCTCTGAGAGATGCCTTTGCAGCACTGCCTTTGAGTTGCTGCAGCAAGGGCCCAATTTAGCAACTGGATCAATATCAACTTCGTAGACTCCAGTGTAAGATGAAGAGTGCACAGTCTGTTTGTCCAGCATACAACCCTGACTGAGCTAAGTGGAAACCCATTTTTTATTGGGCAGAGACTCACTATCTGTCACTGTTGGTTGGAAAGCAACATATTTCTTGTGCAGAAGTTTTATTTCAAAGTACCTTGTCTATTTGCAAGGAAGCTCCAAAAAATTCTATCACATCTGTCTCCTAAGTGTTTTTTTCTTAGTTAGCTAACTTTGCAGTTTACAATCTATACCCACACACACATCTGGTAATGGTAATGTCAGCTTTTAATCTTCTCAACTCCAGTGCCTGCCTTAAGTTCATTACTAATACCACATTAATCTTTTTAGCCCATCTACACATCTCTCCTGGCTCAACAACTGATAATTTGCTCTCATTAAAAACAAACAAAAGTGTAACCTACAATGAGCTGTTAGCAACTAAAGATGGGAAGTGTGTGCTTTTCTGCATGATACATATTTAGCACTTTTCAAATGAAAATATCAAATGGACTTTCTAAATTAATTTCACGAGGAGTAAAAAATTCAATTAAAAAAACTCTAAGAGTTTTGTAAATCTAACAAGAAGCATGGGAAACAAAAGGTACTCCTACCACTTAAGTTTTATGTTCTAAATATAACAGCTTATGCATTCTGATGGGTGGTAAACACTCAAGGGGGATTTTGAACTGAGAATTAGCCTAAGAATTATGCCATTAAGCAGAAACCTTCAGTCAAACTGTAGGAAACTGCTTCACACAGACATTTACCAGAATGAACCAGTACATTTCTAGATTGCTTCTGATCCAAGAATATACACATGAAAGTAAGGTATACACATGCTGGAAGAATCACTGAGCATATGCACTTAACAGTGTATAAGCTCATATTGCAGTGCACTGCAGAACAGATTCAGCCTAAGGTAAATATTTATCATAACCCAAGTTTATTAAAAACCATTCCTGACTTCTTGCCTGGTTGCTTAGAGTGTGTGGCTAGATGTTCTTTTCCTTAAGCTTTTAACTTAGGAGGGCAAAGCATGACACTGGTAGCAAGACATGATGGAAGCTTCATCTGTTTCTGTTTGGGGTTTGGGTTAGGGTTTTTTGTCTGTGTTTTAAACACCCACTGCAAAGGACTCCTCCTTACCTATTAGAGAATCTCCCAGTTTGCAAATATTTAAAATAGAACTAGGATAAAATTACATAAAATCTTGCCAATATTGAAAGTTATATAGTCCATAATAAAATAGAAACATGAATTTATGAATAACCTATGAAGTCACAGATACTAAAAGAAAATTTACTTCTAAACCTTTCTCTTCTCTGATGCAGTATCTTGTCTCCTGTTGCCTGAAAGAACTCTTTTCACTAGATTTACATTGATATCATGGGGCAGAAGGGGGAAAGCAAACAAAACTCTACCAAACCCCAAGCCAACACCTAAACCAACTGCATCTTCCTTATTTTTACAGCTAATGGGGAAAAAATGATGCATGAAGATAGCTTCCTGCATACAACTGAGAGGATGCCTGCAGCCCTTATTTTCTCCTGACAAACACATTTATTTACAAAACCATCTATCCCTAACTAGAATAGAGCTTTCAATATATCTTATACATTATGAAGGTTTTTCTATATTTATTTAAGTATTCTGGTTATAAAAAGGCAATTATTTTAATCAAGTGGTTAAGGGGATAACTTGACATTCAACATAGCTCTTATTCAACTACACTAGGAGCATCTTACAGGAAGTTCATGTAGTTTCCTTCCCCTCCCAATGCAGAAGAGTTACTTCACCTTACAGGCACTTATTTCCAGCCCCAGGTTGCTCCACTAAAAGACAGTATACCAGCCAAATTGCTGGTAAGCTCCAGCCAGCCCATCTGTAGATAATTTTAGAAGTCACGGATGCAGCAATAACCATTGACAAACCTGATGTATCAAAGGCTGCAATGAAAGCTTAGAGTTCACTTCAGATAGATGTTCTGGCAAAGCAGAATAGTTTATTGGGAAAAAAAATCCACTAAAATCCATGATCATTATCTACTCAGGGACCAGCAGTTTGCCCTCAAATGTACTTGTAACAGTAAGAAATGGCATCTAGTGTATTCTTCTAATAAGTCTTTGCAATTTCTTCAGTTTTACTTCCCATACCTGTAACTTCTTTGCCATCCTACCTCACTTGGCTAGTTGCTTTGTAACTGTAGCTTATTTGCACTTAATACAGTCATTATGTTTCATTATATCTAAATAATTAGGCTAATGAATCAACAGAAGTAAACCTGCTGTCAATAATGTATTGCAGATAGTATCACCGTTGCTTATTTGGGAATCATTAATAATGTCTTTGACAAAATACAGGTTCCCCTGTTGTTTTTCTCTTCTGCGCTGCTTTGTTAAAACACAGAGCTGCAGTCCAACACCTCCCAAGCTGAGCATGTGAAGTGCTTTCTGCACTAGAGCTTACCCACTACACCTATGCTAACACAACACTCCCAGAGCTGCTGACACTACAGCAGCAGCTCTGGGTGCAAACAAGTCCTCTGTGAGAGACAGACTCCTGTTCTACAAAAGCAATAGAGATTTGCTCTTAGAGAAGTCCTTAGGTCTGCTTCTCCCTCTGAAGAGAAACCCTGGACCACCAGAGACAACAAATAATTCATTGTAGATATGCTGATCACACACATGCACACTGAGGAAATGTCTGCATTTTCTTTTTCTTTCTCTCTCTCTCTTGAGTTTTACTCTTACTTTGCTGTTTGCAATACTGCAACACGTAAGCTACTTTTCATGTTTGTTTTGGGTTGTTTTGTTTGTTTGTTTGTTTGTTTTCCCACATTAGATCACAAGCAGTATAGTACACAAACTCACAGATGTTTCTACTAAATTTCATTTGTTTTATCATCTCTTACAGATATTTCTTATGAGTAAGATAAAATGATGGTATCTCAGTACTGAAGACATAATACTAATACGTGACTTAAGGAAATATTCAAATACCAGTTCAGTCCAGCAATATGGTTTCCTAAATGTCTGCTGGAAAGCCAAACCAAACCTGGTCTAGTATTCTCAAATCAGTTGGAGCATATATTTGCAAAATACACAACTGAGAAATGTTTCTTTAATCAATACAAAAAAAAAAAAATCTGAAAAAGTTCCTGGTTTTTTTTATGTGTTAATATTAAGCTGATTAAAAGTTGAGCCATTGCAGTTTACCACAACCAATACTGAGAGCAAAATTAAAAGTAAGTCAAAGTGAATTTTAAGCTTACTGGAAAAGATGAAAAAGGAGAAAATATATGAAGAATCAAATTATACACCTGCAAAGACAAATTATAGAAAAGGTGATCCTAATTTGAAGATTGTAGCATGTTTTGAATTTCAAACACACCGTATTTTTGCAAAGCACTCACATAACCCTCATAGATCATTTTTTAATCTAAAATAATGTGAACCAATTCAATTCAACAGAAAATGGCTTCCAACAAAAACTACTACTTCAAAAGAATTAAATACATTTTTTTATCATAATTCAACAACTCATTTGAAAAGCCAGTGAATGTCATAAATGTCAATTCCTACCTTTATATTTCCTATTACATATTCATAGATACACTACAATTTTTGTATACAAAACTAACATAATGAAGTCCTAGACACTAAATTCTTAAATTCATTTCTAATGCTATAGACCAGATGAAATGCATCACTCCCAAGACATAAAGGCTGTTTCATTTGTATTTCGCATTTCAAGTCTTTCTGAAACTGAAACCAATCTTTTACTTAAATGCGAAAATGTAGACACTACCTAGGGTTACGTACTTCAGAAATCTTACAAAAAGATGTCTTTTTGTTTTCAGTCACGCAATTGCTTACAAGCTGGAAGTTGACTGGTTTTCCAAAGCAGTTTGCATGAGTTAGAAAGTTTCAGAAACACACAGTTTGGTGGGGTTTTTTTGGCACAGACCTCCGTGCTGAACTTGTTTCAGGCAGGAAGCCTCAAAAGAGAATCCTGAATGTTTCAGAGAAGAGTACACACATCAAAAATACTCTAAGCATCCATTAATACTACCAGAGAAAGCACTTAGAATTTCTTAAGAGGAAGTACAAACATCTTCATGTAGTTTATCAACGTGTTTAAGGAGAATTAAAATAATTTAAATAAATCACTTCCAGAGAAGAACAAAGTAAGATTCTAGTAAAGCTTTGTCAAGCAACCAGTGCCCAGAGAGCACCAAGCCTGTTAATGTGCACATTCACACATGGCTTCATTAATGTAAATAACTTCTGATTTTGTTGAGATCATTCAAGTGAGTGTACCATATACAGAAACTGGAAATCATGAACAATCAAAAACAAAATCCTCCCAAGGAGGACCAGCAGCAATCTGAAGAGAAGACTCACTATTTCAGTTAAGAGATTCTGAATCTTTGTGCCCATTGGCCTAGGATCTGACCTACCCTGTTTGTAAAATGAAGGTATGGTCAGATTTAGAAAGAGATCAATGCCATTATTTTTAAATGCTGGTTTAGCTAAACAGAGATGCAAAGTTCACACAATGTACAAAACAAATCAAAAACTGTATCATAACCCGTAGTTTCAAATATAATGTGGAAAATACAATGCAGATTCATATAAGGCTGAAAAATAAATCCACGTTATGTTACAGTTTGAGATATCTTTGCAGAGCTACAAGAGAGGTTCAAAGCCTGCATTAGAGTTTGAAAAGCTACTACCATTATTGACCTAAAATACCTAAATAATGAGCTACTGCCTTCCAATTCTGCTTGAATCAGCCTTTGAGACAACTGTCTTCTAGCAAACAGCTTCAAGACAGTTCTACAGAATGTATGTTAGAGATATTTCAGCACGACCCCCAGGCAGTCCCATGTTTTGGGACAATTTTAGGTAGAAGTCAGGACTAACAAGCAGAGTGTTCAAAACAGTGCTCAAAACAGTGGAAACTGCTGATGAAGTCTCCCTATTCCAGACATCCTACTAAATAACCATTAAGATTCACAGCTGGTAAAACATCTATATGAACAGAAAAGCTTTTTTATTGGATTGCATCATTAAAGGACATCCTGCATTTTGTTGTGTAAGGAAATACTGCACATTTAGACAATTATTCTTCATTTGTTTATATATTTTTCATCTAAAATATCCAGTGGCAAAAGTTTGTAGAATAGCATTATATATCAGGGGAAAAAAATCTATTCAAGAGTCATTCCTTGATCATTTTATTGTGCCTGTAATCCTTGCCTTATGAATCATATCATTATAATATCAATATTCAAATCAATATCAGTAATAATTTCCATCTATCACTTTTGTCTCATTTCACTCTCTTGTCAACTCTTTTCCAAGGTAGAGAGCTCTAGCATGTATTTCATGTCTTCCCTGTACAGAAGCTATTCTATACCTCTGAGCACTCCTTCCACCCTAGCCTGGACTATACCTTTTTGAGTCACAGTTTAACCAGAACTGCACCCAGGGAGCACAGGGAAGACCAGTGCCAGCTCCAGCAGAGACAGCCCTATATTACTGAATGTCTTTCCTGAAAATTGCCAAACACTCTATTTGCTTTTTTGACAGCTGTCAAGCATCGAACTAATGCTTCTGAGTTCTCCATCTGATGTTTCCAAGAAAGGCTTCTGAGCAATAACAGTCACGCACTGCCTCCTCAGGAATAGATTTACATCTAGTGTGAAATTTTGAAAGTAAATTTTGTTCTGTCACTTAATCCTACAGCTTCCTGCACTTTCCCAGTCAGTCCTGGTTTTGTCTGTTCTGAATAATTCTGGCTCAACAGAAAATCATGTAATTATTTTGTCCCTTTTACACAGTAATCGTACAGATTCTCATGGACGTCTTCTACCTATAAACCCCCTTCACTGTAAAAATGAACCATTTATGCATACCAGTGAAATACTAGGGAACCTACCTCTTTACACTTAGTCCCGTTGTTCACCAGGCGTATATTTAAAATTTCTCCATCACTTCTCCTCTCTGTGATAAGAGGAAGACCCTAATGTTTAGGCTCTGTTACCAAAGTGTGTGTTAGGTTATTGCTCTCTTCTGGTTCTCGCTGCATTTTCCCACTGACCTCCTTATCTTTACAACTATCCCAACTTCCCTTTTCCCAGTATAACATATAGTTGCTATCTGAAGTACCTGTCTTTTTATCAGCAACAACTTCATCTGCACTAACCCAGTCCTGCGAAATCTTTTTGCAATACTATGTGATTTTTCTGGAGTAACTGCATCATCAGCAAATAAAGACAGGGTCTTCCAGACAAGCATTTTCTCTCCCTCTTCCCCCATCTCTCCCACCACCTGAATAGATCTTCGTATGAGAACCTGCCTGACTTTGCTACAAAGAACATTACTCCACAGCTTATTTTCAGGTTAGAATATTTTCAGGTGGCCTTTCCGTACTTTTTAGGACTTTTATTCTTTCCAGTCTACACTATAAGCGATGGGGAAGGTTATGGTGTTTTTCTCTCTTCCTTCGACATCAAGCTCAGAAAATATATAAGGAAGGAGCAACATTTCCACCTAGAATGAAGCATGAATCCATGTAGGACTTCACTCCCAGATCTGAAGGAAGCAGGAGAAATATCCCAAGAGGAACAGAAGTGGAATAGAACAGAAAGAAGAGGGAGAGGAGTGAGCCTGAAGCAGACTGTGACTGAAATTTTCACACTGGGTGGAGACAAAATAGCATATGTGATAATTTCTCCACTTTTTCAGACCACTTTGAACAGTAAAAAAGGTCTCCCAAAAAAGGGAGGTTTTTTAATAACATGGAGAAACATTAGTTAGGCAGCTGATTACAAGGGCCACCATTTGGCGCCAATGGTCCCGAAGGAAACAGTTTAGGGACACTGAATATGAATCATTAAAGAGTTGTATCCTATGACACTGAAGTGGCTTTTAGGGAAAACATGAATGCAGTACAAATATCTCTAAACCCAGGAATACTCATTCTATTTCATTCAACTGCACTGCTGCTTTACAAGTACTCTTTTCAGAATTTTACTGCTCTCTCCCTTTAGTACACAATAAAGCACAAGTAAAACCCTAGCTGTAATGATATTCATCAAGTTATGCAAATGCAGATTTTCTATGGTAGTTAAACATCAAGTATAAAAGAACATATTTGGTTTCCCACCACCAATTAAATGTGTATGGAGTATAGTGTTTTAAACACACCTGCAGGTTGTGAATCTATATCCTACTAACCACATTCCTTAAATTAACCACCCCAACTCAGTAATAAGAAATTGTATTGATCTGCAATGAAATTACTTGTATAATACCACTTTTAGTTTATTACTGCCTACATCGGTAGCCAAGAGCTAGAATAAAATATTTCCAGATGAATATTATAGAATCATAGAATAGTTAGGGTCA
>JAVHNF010065044.1:40526-51689 GCA_034783455.1 Micropsitta finschii
AGATGCAAGACTCTACACTTGCCCTTGTTGAATTTCATCAAGTTTCTCCCTGCCCAACTCTCCAGCCTGTCCAGGTCAATGTGGCACCCCGAGCGATATAGTGGGACTGATGTATCCAGAGGAGGATTGCTACTGTACCTTTGTGCATACTTATTATTGGCAGCGTCAGAAACTCTATGGTGTTACATTTGTGAAAGCTGTATTTTGTAACAATTTAAATGTCGATGTACTGAGTAGTGTAATACAAATTACTATTTGCTAAGTGAGAACAAAAGAGCTTTTACTCATCCCTAGCTGAATTTTCAGGAGCTATTTCTCCAATTTTAGGGTAAAGAAGCATTGTTTTCACCCCCTGTTAATAGGCTATAGTAAAATAATTTTGATGTTTTATGTATTCCTGTTCCTTTTTTAATTCTATTTCTTTTGCATTACTAATACATACAAAAAAAAATACCCTATAGCGGGTTCATATCAGAAGTATGGTAGTTCATAACTCTCAACAGTATAGCTAACAATACTCTTAAGTCAGGAGCATGCTGTCTCAGTTACCATATCAATATGAAACAAATCTGAGTTACAGTATCCTCTTAAATTCCACTAGAATAGCAGACACTGATTAGGTAAATCTTATCCCTGTACTGTTTGCATTTAGCTATAATGCTGAGAGAAAAAGCCCAAAACAAGCACGTTTCGCCTGGCTGGTAGAGAACTTTTGAAGAGAGATTTTCCCTTCTGGATCATTTCTGTGTCTCTGTTATTTGACAGCATCAGGGTGGTATCACTGTGTGGTGATAGCTTGGGCAGTGCCCTTCATACCTGGCACCTGGGTCTGCTGTACACCAGTGCCTTCAGTGGGCTTGTTAAGGGAGTGGGGATGATGGCACTTTGTAGGGGAAGGGCAATGGGATCTGGCTGTCAGTGGAAAAGCCTGCTGTGCAAAGCTGCTAATGGCATCAGATGTAGTGAGCCCTTCTTCTCAGAGTTTACAGGTGGTGAGGGCTTGATTCACCATAGAGGCTGGAAGGTTCCTTCAGGTGAGTGCAACACAGAACAGATTGGGAAAGCCGGGATGCTGCACACATGGCCCATATTTTGTAACTAGAGAAATCATTGGCCAGAGCATCTAGCAGCATCAGCAAAAGTGCTGGTTTTGCTAAAATTTATCAGTCAATAATTATAGCATTTATTTTACCATGACTAACTTTTGAAGAGCCCCTCAAGCTCTTTAGCAATCATTTGATAGTTCACATTTACTGCAGCATGATCAAAGGGAGCTGAGCTCAGTTCTGTAGCTCACTATGTTTCCACTGAAGACATATGAGTTCATTTCAACATCTACAGTCTTACTTAATGCAGCAGTCAGTCAGTCTCTGCTTGAGCCTGGAAGGTTTTAAATTGTGTGTTTGTTCAAGTTTTGCTTTTCCTCTGTGAGTCAGAGGTTTCATCCACAAGGGAACAGAAGCACTGCAACACTTGATGCCTGGCCCCGGACTGCAATCCAAAACACAAAGTACCATGCATGTGCTTCTCCTGAATCATCTATCACTCATTCAAGACAGAAGAAATGGGCACATCTTCCAGCTGTTCATCACCAGTGCTGGGAGTTAGGTGGTCTGAAAGCTGGTGTCAGAGAAAAGACCTTGTTTCACAGGCGCAGTGCTCTGCCTCAGTGTTGGAGGACATGATGCTTGGGAAGGAGCCAGGGGGCCTGTACTAGGCAGCGGCAGTACCAGCAGGAGGCTACACACCACAGCAGCCCCAGTAAGGAAGAAACAGTGCCTGGGTTTTAGGCACGTGCAGGATGAGATCAGAATTTAGCAGAGATGGAATCTGTGGTTAACTTTTGGATTTAGCTCCCTAAAGTCTGCTGAAATCCTGATTTAGACAGTTTTTGTTGGGTTGCATTGTTTGGGGTTTTTTTTGGTTTGTCCTTTCTCTTCAGTGAGCAGCGGCAGAGATTGTTTGATTTTTTTGAAGGTAATTTCATGCAGTGAATAAATTGTCTTTGTTCTTCAGAAGTGTCTTTTCCTCACCGCTAGGCTATGTCCAAGTATTAGAGTGGGGTTCTCTGTCAGGGTCCTATCATAGGCTCAAATAAGGATTTCCTCTCCTACTGTGGTGTAGAAAAGGAAGAAGTGCCTTGCCGCCTAGTTTCCTTTGTGAAAACACTTCAACCACTGGAATAATTGTTCATTATAAATAGTAGGACTCCAGCTTTCAACCACAGCAGGGGTCTTCATGAATGTCACTACAAAGCATGCTTCATGCTTGTGGGAAAGATGGCGTATAAGGGGAGGATCACCATTATGCCAGCGCAGTCTGAGCACATTAAAAATACAGTATAACAAATGTGGGATGAAACCATCAAAGGTATACATGTTTTACAGTCCAAATGAAAATATGTTGCAATATGTCTGTACACATCATGTTGTTTCAAATGACATATATTGGAATTGTGGAATTTTTCCTATAATTAATAAGAATATCCTGATTCATAATGCCCAGGAGAAAAAAAAAATATTGCTTTGCAGATTGATTAATTTGTAAATACAAAGGGAAAGCTTTGAAGATGAAAAGCATAATGCTTTGCACATCTGTGACTCTCATTCAAAGACGGGAGGCTGCTCAGGAAACAGTGATGCTTTCAGACTTGCAACACCTTATTGAACTAAGTGTTGTCTTTATTTTGCTTGTTTGGAAAAGGGGAGGGAAAACATGACACAGCCAAAGTCACACCAGGAAGTCAGTGGCAGAATCAAACCAGAACAACTACCAGTTGAGTGCACTAAGTATTAGACTACCCTGCCTGCAAACACTGAAGGTATTATTTGTATGGTTTATTATGAAGTGCTTTCAAGCATAGTGCCTGCAATAGAAAAACCTTTATTTTTGTAAGGTCCCCTAACAAGTTAGGTTCAATGCACATCAATGTATGTAAAAGCCAACTGCAGACTTGTTACATCCGCAGATATTATGATACTAAACTGATGAGAAGCAAAACTTCACTACAGACACATAGGAATGCAACTCCTTTTCCACCTTCTGTGCAATCTGTGCTGATGGGAACAGCATTTCAGATATATTAATACTCTGAGAGATTGATGTGAAGAGGCACAGTGATGGATGGCATTACATGAAGAAATGATCCATCCACTCTTCAACATTACTCCTTGAAAGCTTTCAATTCTAGCTCAGCTCTGCAACCCTATTTTTGGTGGCTTCAGCCCTCAATAGGCTGAAAGCTTCCAATAGCAAGCTGAGATCTGTGTGTTCTGGGACATGAATCCTACCTCCTGTGAGAGTGGCTTCTCTGGTTTCAGGTACACCAGGTTCACCAGTTCACTATCCAAGGCACAGGAGGGTCATCCTTAACAGGTCTGTCTCTCTACGCACAGGGATTCCTTCCCAGCAGAAGCACCTTTCCTGCACCCACTGAAACCCTGGGGAATCCCATGCATGTAGTCACTGAGAAATGCTTTCAGCAAGTACAAGAAGAAAAGATGCTTTTGTGTGGCTAGCACCACATCAGCCCTCCTGCACATGGCTGAGATCACTGTTTTTATTTCAGTTTTTGTGTTATGAATATACAGATGTTACTGTGGCATGAAATATTGCAGAAGTCTATTTTGTGCCTATATTCAAATCATATTTCTTTACAGTTTAACATTGTTTATAAAAGCCACAGCAATATAAATCTATACCTTCTGAATTATATTGCAGGAGAATAAGACTAGAGAAAACTATAAGGTAGTTATTCTTTTTTTAAAATGGTACTTAAATAACAACATAGCAAATTGTTCATTTAAGATGTACACACAAATCGCCCCTTTTTCACAAAGCAGTACTAAAATAGTCATGCTATTACATTTTTAGAATTAACACTTTGATTTGACTGTAATAATTTGCAAGAATATGTAAAACCAAGAAGCAGAAAACTGGATGTATGTCTAAAGGATATATGTCAGCTACACTGAGAGTGAGAGGTCTCTCCTCTGCAGATGCTCACAGCACCTGTGAGCAGAGGGAGGTATCTCAGCACTTCTTTTACGTTCTCCTGTCAGTAGGGTGGTGGTTTAAACTTGTCTTTATCAGAACTCATATTCATAATTTCCTACTTTCCCATGTCACTGTTTCACTGTTTTCAGGATCCAGCAAAATTAAGGGCATCTCATGGGAACCGATACATACTAGGAAAATTTACTGTCAGCCATGTAAATAATACAGCACACATAAAAATGTACATGCAAGATAAAGCACCACATCCATTCAATATATTAATGCTAGAAAGCGCTAGCCAATCTCATATCACTTTCTACATTTGCAATCAAAGCTAAAATTGGTATTTTATGTTACTGGAAATTTGCCCGGATATGGAAAATGAACTATGGCAAGTGTCTTCTGAGAGGCAGTTGGAAAAAATACTGCATTTCTTTTAGTGATTTTATATGTTACACTTGCTTTTAGTTGGGGGCTTATTGGGAAAGCTAATTTGTGCTACTAAACAAGTTGTAGAAAATATCTGCAGAGACTTTACCTGCAGTCTTAACTCTTGTCATCATGTATGCCTTTTTACTGCCTCTACTAACCTAGCTTCATGTTTTGCTTATCCACCTCCTGTATCTTTCATCAAATACAATATTAATTATGCCACAAGAGTTACAGGAAGAAAGAAGAGAATGTTCCATTTGTACAGTGTGGCTTATTTCTTCAGGGGACAATAGAAACTCCAGTGATTCAAACTCACTGAATTTCCATGAACTTTTCCCAAGCAGGTGGAGGAGCAAGAAGGTGGAAGGCAGGGTGACCTACAAGGGATAAGCAGGAAATTCAGCCCACTACACCCACAGATTTCTTTGATATCTGCTGAAGCCCAAGACGACATACATTGAGACCTTCATCCCTCCACTGCTTTTGCTGCCTAAGCCCATTTCTGCTTTCCCAGTACAAGATCCCAAGACACAACCTGTGGATGGAAGAAAACAGTTAAATCATTGGCTATTGTAAACTTCGGCTGGCTCAAGGAAAAAGCAATAGACAGCAGTCCTTTCCTACAGTTTTTAGCATTACGTTACTCTAGTTTCCAGCATGGACTATAGCTTTTATTCTTGTGGGTTACTATAATTTTGTTTTGAATTAAACTTTTCATTTACTTTGGAACAGAATTTGGCTTGAAAGAAACTTGTTTGTTCTGGTCTGTGGAATCATCCAAGGCCCACAGTGTGATCAAAGCAATTTTGTGTTACACGTGTTCTTTCAAAGTAATTTCTTTCTGTAGATTCATAGCAAGTGTATCCAGAAATTTAGATAAATTCCACTTTTCATTTTGTTTTGACTTAAAATATAAAAAACACCAAAGTAAGCGGTTGAAGCAAAGAAGCCTTTATTGAATTGCCCAGGAGTATCAATAGACATTGGAATGTAAATTTCAGGATCAGATCCATATAGGAATAAAATATTTAGCTTTTGGGAAAGGAATGCTGTTTGCTCTTACAACATCTCTGCCAGCCAGTGCAAGGTATAGGATTACTAATCCTCCTCAGGGGAAGCCATGCATGGCATTCTTCTCTTTGGTGGTGGCATTCAAGAGTCCTGGACAGAGGAAAAAGTAATAGGAACAATAATGACAGTCTCTGAATGAAGCCCTGAGAAACAGCCCAGGCCCTGCCACCCAGCTGCCTTCATCCAAGCATGAAGAACAACCGTGCATTTATTTCAGATACCAAGTTACCTAATATTAAAACCACTTCCTTTAATTCTTAAGTATTTCACCACCTGACATTTCTGTCCAAGCTTTCAAAGAAGCAAGAGAAAACAAGAACTACAGATAAGGGAAAGGATTTTGTAATTAGTGCAGTCATAATACAAGGAAAAAAGGGCACAAAGATAAGTTCTTTTCAGCTTTTTGATGCCTGATAAGCCCTCCTTGTTCCACCACTTTTTGTTAGAATAAATGCTGGAATAAAGAACAGAATGAATCTCAAAAGAAAAATATGTATTGCCTGCCGTAAATTATACAAGCAGATGCGGCCATGAACAAAAGAATTAAGGACATAGATGCCTGCAGTGTGCACTGGCTCATGAAGGGCTGGAGGATGCCAAGGGACACTGTGTGACCACTGTGCGGTCCAAGCTAGGATCTTGCTCTAAACATCAGCCTTCAGCCTTGTCATGCAAGGACTTGCTACCTATCTCTTCTCACTATTCCTCTTAAACAGCTCTTTAACATATCAATAGCAGTTTAGTTAATGTTTTTGCCATAACCAGCTTGTGGTATATTTTTCAGATGTCCATGAAATCTTGCAATAAAGAATTTTGCATCTTTTCCCCAAAACATCTGTTAAGACAAATACTCTCACATGAAGGTGAATGAGTCCCTCTAGACTAAGGGATGGGTAGAATAGGCCAAGAGCCAAGTCTTCATCTGCTGTAACCTTTCAGAGCACTGCCAGATACAGCTGAAGTCTTGATTTCATTAATTTTTGTTAGAAAAAGTGTTATATAGCTTTATGGTGCTATATACAGAAATAATTACAAATAACCTAGCTAGCTGCTTAATGCTCATCAGAGACTTCATTCAGTGAAACAGGTTTTTGGCAAAGTCAAAACTCTTCATACAGTTTTTTTTAGATTTACACATCTATATTGTCTCCTCATTCCTTCCTGACATTTTTTATTTCAAGACATCAGCAGCTATTTTCTTATTCAGCAATCAATTCAGCAGAGCAAAAAAGCTTAACAATATTGACGCAATTTAGTGTCATATGACCAATTAAGAAAAAAATGCATTTCAAACAAGTTGAAGGCATTCATTTCATATCATCAAGATGGTTTAAAGAAAACCTCTGTAAGACTGTGTAAAAGGACATTTTGCCAGCTTCACTATTTTAAATGTCATTTGGTGACCATCCAAGAATAAATAATACTTTATGGTGGAAAAAAATACATATGACTCATGATTTTCAGCTGTTACACATGTGAACTTGTGGAAAATGATACAATTAGAGACCAGAAGCAGAGCAAAATAACTGTTTACATTTAGCTATGCTGAGCAGATCAGAACTGCTGGAGGAGTGCAGAAAAAATGTCCTTTTCTCTCTTGCCCATGCCCTCCATGTGCTATGTCCTGCTCAGAGTTGCTTCATAGTCAAGCAATAAAATTAGGGGACAGTTTTGATAGGAGTTAGTATTTTGTACTTTTTCCATTTGTCTGATGAAGAGTGGTTGCTCTGTCATTCATTCACCATTTCCTTCCATGCGAAAGTAGGAAATATGGCATATGAAGACTGAAACCAAGGGGTTTTCCATCCCTGCATGTTTTCCTTTTGAGTGCAGAAATTCAAGTTATCCCAGAGTAGAGGAAGGAGAGGAAATGTAGTAATAAAGTCCTTGGCTTAATCACAATCCCCTTTCTGACCTGACCAGAAAAAAGTATATGGAAAGGGATTAAGCTATTCAGGATAAGTATAGATGAATGGCAAAAGTATATTGAGGTAAAATCAGAAAGGCAAGCACAAAATAAGATAGAAACAGGGGCAGTAAGGTTACAAGATGTAATTCTACAAATGCATATGAAGAAGGCCAGGAGAGTGCTGGTTCACTACTTCAAGGGTGCAAGACAGCTATCAACAGATGACACAGGGGATGTACAAGTAGTTAGTGACTTTTTTTTTTTGGTATCTGTTTCCATTAAATCTCCATTAAATTAAAAAATTGTATTTCAACAAACATGTTAAGCCAGTGGTGTTACTGAAACATGTAGTTACACCCTCCTTGCTCCACCCCATTCCTACCTCCTTGCTGCCTGCTTCATCGCATTTCCACAGCAATTTGGAAGGGTGCACTATGGTCTGGACGGAGAAATTGATCCAGCTGAAAATTAACCTAGTAAATAAGGTGATTGTTACTAGGATCAATTAGTTCTGCAGTTTGATTCATCTCATGGCTCACTGTATTCAGATTTAGGGAAGACTGATCCCAGGATGGGTAGTCTCTGAGTAAATTGATGCATAACGTGCCAGTCTTTAAAATGGGGGGGAAATGATCTAGGAGATTATTGATCAGTCTGGTTAAATTCAATTCCTGCCCAAAAATTTAGGATGTTTTAAATAAACTACTCCTAAGTGTCTAGAAGATAAAGAGGAAGTGGGTAGCATTCAGCTTCAGCTGTAAGAACAAAGTCTGGCAAACCAGTCTAGCTCCTTCTATGACTATTGTGCTGTGGACAGGGGAAAGGCAGCTGGTGTCATATAGCTCAACTTCAGTAAGGCTTTTTGTACAGTTCTGACACTCTCATAAACAAATAAGGAAACGCAGCCTTGCTGACCCTACTATACCTGTTCTAACAGAGGTAAGACTGCTCATGTAATTATACCTAAAATGTGACACAGAATGGAAGGATGTATGAAATATGATTCTGCACAGTTTTGTCCTTGCTCTCATTATAGCCCACATTTTCATTAGTGATTGAAAAGGGGAACAGGAGACAACTTAACAAATGTGCAGGTCACAGCCTGGGAGCTCTGCTAGTGTGCTAGTCAAAAGGCAGATTAAAAGTCCAAAAAAGATCTTGGCAGCTTGAAGGAACTATGTGTAAAAGCAAAGTAAAATGTACCAAGGACCAGTACAAGGGATCAAGGGACTACATTTAGGCATGAATTATCTGCTGAAAAGTGGGTAATAACTGGCTAGGAAATAGCTTGACCAAAGAGAGACCACAAACCAAACACTGAATCAGCTGTTATGCAGAGTGGAAAAGGCAAGCATCATAATGCAATGCATAAATAATTCTGAAAACATGTGAAGAAATCCTTCCACTCTGTTGAGCATTGATAGCACCTCAGTTGGAGCATTAAGTCCATCTTAAATTGCATCAAGAAAAAAATCTCATCCAGATTAGACATTAGAATAAAAAAATCTTTCCAACTGTAAGGGCAGTAAGGTACTGGTATAACTTGCCTGGGAAATTACAGAGCATCCATGGAACATCTCTAAGATCATTTTAGACAGATTTATGTCCTGTTTGATGTCATACGGATGGTCTTGTCTTGGTTCACATTGACTAGATGATGTCTCAAGTTTTTTTCCAGCCTAGGTTTCCTGAGATCCACCTCACTGAGTTATTGTCCAGCCCATTAAGCTTTCTGGAGAACAGTAGCTGCAGGCCCGCTTCCATGGCCATTTTGCTGTTGTTCTCATATGAGGTTCACAAATAACTGACTGGAGTGCTTCAAATAATTCCTGCTTTTTCTACAAAATCTCTCTCAATTGCTATCAAGGTGAAGTAATATAAATTAGGACATTGCTCCATTTTTCCATTCCAAGGAGATCAATTCTTCCCCCCATTTAAGTCATTGGCAACATATTCCTACTACCCCCCAGAGAAGCTGATGAAGAAAGCAGTTTAGTTAATATCATGCCATAAACTGAAGTTGATATACCAAATAATTAAGCCACTTTTTTTAACACTTGTGTATGGTCCTACTAATCTGGGGGCTAGCCATGGATAAGCATCCCTTTTTCTCATGGTCACTGGTGTGTGTCAAGTCAGGTCAGCACAAAGCAGCCACAGTCCACTAGTGCATGTTACAAAATGAGCTAAGGCCACTTTTTCTCTTATGAGAAGGTACAAAGCAGTCAAAACTTGGCAAAAAAATCTATCACAGTTGCAATAGTGAAATGGCAAAAGCCTGAGTAGGCATTAGGACTGAGGTGTCTTTACTGTCTGATTCCAAAACAATACATGGAATGTCTGGGATTTCGTATTTCTACTCTGTTCCCTTTTTGGATCCACTCCTATAATGCTCAACAAGCTGATGAAGTAAAAAGGCTATTCACACTAACTGCAGTATTTGCTTTCAGTTAAAAGTGTCTAACTGCTGTTTAGCAGGAAAACATGTACACCTGCAGAGAGAGCTGTTTCTGGGCTTGATGCACTTGAGCATCTGTAATCAGTACCTCTGAAAATATTTTAAAGTGAGCTCAGCCTATATGTGTCTTCATATCAGAAAGTATGGCTAGGGACAGAATCGAATGTTTGGGTGTGTTTATATTATTCCCTTATATGAGATGAAAGGCATTTATGCCCCTCTTTTGTCTGCATTCAGACATCTACACATAAAGGCATTCTGTACAAACTGTCCTCCCTTTATCCCATAAAAGAGTAATAATGTAACATGATTTATTTCTTAGTGGCACAATCTTCTAAGCAGGCATTGAAAATGATCATTAACCTTGAAGGCTAGATTATCTGTTTTCTGGACTTGCCCTTCACAGTGCTAACAAAGTAATTTCTACAGGAGAAATTTGACTTTTATATTATCTAAGATACACATTTAAATTCATAGAATACATTTTTTTTTATATGTTCCAGAACCTAAACCACAAAGTTTAAAATTGTACCTTCACACTTAATGAAACTCAGGTTTGCCATTCTGCTTAGTTGTAATAGACATTTGAGAAAGCTGTGACATTTGGACCTGTGTCCAACAGAGGGAGGTGTTCAGAAACATGGATTTGGTCCAAACTCTTTCTAAGTTTAAGTAATTCAGCAGAAGGGGGGAGGAGAAGCACACACAAATGCAAGTGAGCAGTGAGTACCTTACTATTGAAATGCAGTTAATTTAGCTGCTTTGTGAGAATTCAGGTTTGGAGTCACTGGCTACTTACAGAGTCACACCTACTCAGAAGATTTAGGACCAGACCAATGATGATTTGGTGGCAGGACTTTTTGATCAGACAGGGGACAATATCACCTTTGTGTGGCAAAAGAACTATGATTCTCTTAAAAAGCAAAAGCACTATTTAGTTCATACCATCTGCTTGAGGTAAGACAAATTCTAGCAGAGGTCCAGTCTGGTAGGTAATTTGGGTTCAGTAGAAACCTGAAGTTACTCGACTGTGCCTTCTTCACAGGCAGTCACTATGGCAATGGGAAAATATTGTGAGGTATAGGAATGATGGGAATATGACTCAGAGAGTACAGAAAAAGGAATGCTCAAAAACATAATTCCCAGTAGGCGCAGAGTACACTTTTCAAAATACACACAAATCAGGGATGATAATCTGGTACTGCTTTGCACCCGTGTGTTTATTGAGGAACAAAGTTAATAAATAAGGAGCTGTAGTGCTGTATATTTTCAGCCCCACTATTATCGGGGGGGAAAC
>JAVHNF010065047.1:0-24910 GCA_034783455.1 Micropsitta finschii
AGAAGGCTGCGTGGAGACCTCATAGCAGCCTTCCAGTATCTGAAGGGGGCCTATAAGGATGCTGGGGAGGGACTCTTTGTTGGGGGCTGTAGTGATAGGACAAGGGATAATGGGTTAGAACTTAAACAGGGGAAGTTTAGACTGAGTACAAGGAGGAAGCTCTTGACTGCAAGGGTTGTGAAGCACTGGAATGCATTGACCAGGGAAGTTCCAAATGCTTCCTCCCTGGCAGTGTTCAAGGCCAGGTTGGACAGAGCTTTGAGTGACATAATTTAGTGTGAGGTGTCCCTGCCCATGGCAGGAGGGTTGGAACTAAATGATCTTAAGGTCCTTCCCAACCCTAGCTAGTCTATGATTCTATGATTATCAGTCTGTCCAGTTTAATAACAAATCAGAAGTGTTAAATGAGATAGCCTACTTACATCAGGTTATGTTTCTAGTTTCATGGCACTGAAAGGACCCAACATAATTTGAGTATCTGCATAATCTTGGTTGTTCCACATTCTTTCATATAACTTCTTCTGCTGAAGAGTATATGAGTTGCTTTTATTCTTCTGAAAGTCAGAATTTAAGAGCAATGTGTAACAAGACTGGTAACACATACGTCTCAAAATGCATGTATTTCACAAGAAAAGTTTATATGAAAATTTCATCAGAGCCACAGAACTCCTGCTGAATAATCTAAATTTCCAGCTGTGAGATGGAGAGTGATGCATCTTCTGTGTCACCCCTGAGGCTCCTGAGGATCCACTGACATTACTTGCCTATGCAGTTCCCATTACCTCTGCTCTCTGAATTTGTGTGCATATCTTGTGGTTTGGCCATATATAAAACTCTAATATGAATTTGTAAAGTAGGCTAGTTTGTAGCTAATATAAATTTGTAATGCCAAGTAATAGTTAATTGACTGGTTTTAGAGCTGCAGGAGCTGACAAAAACTGGAAACTAACAAATTTTTCTTCTAATTTATGATCATGTATTAATTTTTTTTTCTATGCTGTATCCTTAACTTTTACAATAGATGCAGTAAAAGTATGAAGAGACTGGAATAATGACCCTCCAATAATATGTTCTTGATTTTGCAGGCTTTTATGAAACAGCTGTATGTGGTGTCTGATGTATTTTCTTACCTATAAGATGTTGCGACACACTAGTTTCACCTTATAAATAGATAATTATTATTTTCATAAAGGTTTGGCTAATGTTGATTCAATAGTTAGATTTTCCTGTTCATCTGTAATTTAGGACTTATTACAGAGCCAAAAGTTGTTTGGTTTTTTTTGTTTTTTTTTGTTTTTTTTTGTTTTTTCTTCAATATGCTACAGAAAGAAACATGCTGGAGAGAATAGAGTGCTTCCATTTTTGGTGTTTCTACAACTGGTTTTTATTGACACATTCCATAGGGCACCCCAGCTATTCCGCTGCAGCAGTTTGTCACTTGAAGTAAACCCTGAAAAATACATTGAGAGGAGCAAGCAAAATGTTACCCTGATGTATATTAATTGTATTCTAACACAATTCTAATAGCAATACAATCTCTGTTTATCTTATCTTTTATTTGCTATTCTCTGGGCTTGTATTTTGGAACAGGTAAGTGTAGGCAACATTTCTGTATCAGCTTTTAAAAGAAAAATGCAGGAATTTCTACTTATATGAGCTTGGCTGATAATGAATTTACAGAGTTCAAGTAGTAGTTTTTGCAGTTTGCATTGACCAGTATTGCTGACTCTATACACACACATTACTCTTACTTTCAAAATGGGCAGTTTCACAGTCCAGTATTTAAACTGTTTAGAAAGATAAACAAAACTGGCAGCTAGTCAAGAAGTAAGCAAACCACAGTTTTGTCAGCTTTCCAGAGAATCACGATTTTCACATAGTGAGACTAGAATATTCATTTTCAACAAGAACAAATAAAGGATTGAATATGTTGAAATGAAATAGCTTCTCAGTGTTGTAGGAAAATTGTTTTGTCTATAGTCAAAAGCATAAACCAGACCTATGCTACAATTCACTGTGAAAGGGAATAGAAAAAAAGTAATCACATTCTTAGATAGCATATCATAAATCCAAGTTTTGCCTTTTATTTTGTTTATTCTTTTTTTAAGGGTTTAGTCTCTTCGAATTTGGTGAAAGAATTGGAACTACAGAAAGGTATTCTCATATATTTTGCCTGTCTGTCCAGGACATCAAAGTAGGGTGCTCCTAAAGTAGCTTTTAAGGTATGTGTAATTTTGATGTGGAGAAATTAGCTGGGTGTGTACAGATTATTCTTCTTTGATGTTCCTTATCTACCACAATAATATCCCAAATAACGTGAATATGTTTAAGAGCAGAGAAATGCTTTTGTCTGGAGACAGATGAGATGGCCTTAATTGAACAGTGCTGAACAAACAGAGCAACATTTTACTCTTTGCTATGCTTTACATCTGGGTTTTTTTTCAAGCCTTCATAACATTTTTCACTCTTCCTACAACACTGTCAAAGAGACTGAATCAGCTTTATCATGTATGTATCCTTTCCTCCTCTACCTTTTGAAGTACAGAAGTGGTGTGACCCATTTTCCCAGTCTTCAGATCTGTCTCTGCCTCTTGAAGTGAATAAAAATTGAGTGAACCTGTGAGAATGCTGCTAATGCTTTGCCAGTTTCATTCCCCACTTCCTTCAGCACTCCTGGTATGTGTAATCTGGCCAAGGAGCCTTGGCAATTTTAAAAGGCTATAACCTTTTAACAACCATTTTATGCTGCATTTTGCACACTTCCTAATTTTTTACCCGCTTTTGTGCATGCCAATTTGGATAAAATTTGTTATTTTTCATATATAAAGGTAGATGTAGGGTAGCATTTAATCTGGCTCTTTCTCTTCTAGGTCCCTAATGTCTTTCATGTACTCTCACAATTGCTCAAAAGTGGGTATGAGGTTGAGAAGAGATTTAACTCTACCTGCTTCAACCCCAAATTTATGTGGCCTTAGCTACTCATTAATTTGCTACTAACATCAACCACTCCTTCATATCAGTGTACCATAAGATTAAAAATAGAGGTGAGACTGATGAAATTGAGCCTTCTAAATAATTTAGAAATTGGAGTTTAATTTTTAATTGTTAAAAGGCACCACTTTTTAAAGAATAATGAAATTTTAGAAGCAAACTTTCTTTCTTTCCCCGGTTTTCAGACAATCTGTGCTATCCAACAAAAAAGACAAAAAAAAGGTAAGAATGAAAAAAGAAAAAGAGGAACACATTTTAAATAGTCAAAGGGCTCTTCATCTGATATCATCTGATGCCTCTGTGATGTTTTTAAGTAGATTTTCTTGTAAGATTTGTAAACTCTAATGCTACATACAAGCCATCTGATTAATAGCTATTCAGATCAGGAAAGAGATACAAGAACAAAAGCCACAAAACCAAGCATTTAGACCCAATGAACCAGTGATAATGAAAATATTTTACCTTCCACCATCACCATGAGGCTGGGAATGTTCAAACAGTTAGTGAGCTCTACTGAAATATCTCAGAGATGTGTAAATAGGGAGTTTCTTAAAATGCCAGATCTTGCTTCTGCTTTTCTAGGTGAGCATCAGTTAATTTGACCATGAAGTAATTCGAGATTTTCCAGCTCCTGTGACCAGGAATTTCTTTCAAGATCTAAAAAACCTTAAGCCAGACAAACAAAACCCAAATTCTACTGTGTTCATGAAAACGAAACAAACAAACAAAAACCAACCCCCAAGATGTTTTATTTTAACATATAGGTATTTTCCAAGTGAAAATAGTTGTGACAAATGGTAGAATATTCTGAGGTCAGGATATGGCTTGTCCTGGCTTCCACTCCCCATCTTTATCTTCTATGCAATATGTTTGCAAAAGAAAAACAATGGCAAAATCCCCACTGACTTCCAGCGTCAGAAGTGGTGTGACAAGCATGTAACAATTCATTCTGTGCTGTAGAAGTCAGTGGGTATTTTGCTCTAGATAATGAAGGAAGCAGGAGCAAGCATAGAAAAAAAGCTGAAAGAAGCCTTTTGTCACCTGACAAAATAGACAATCTTCTGTATTTTGCTTTCTGGGTCAGCTCTACTATAATAAGAAATCCTACCTGCTGCTGTTAAAGAGTTGCAAGATAGACCAACTGACTCAGTCACTAGTAACGTGATTTCAAATGATTTGCAAAGACTATTACCAAATAAACGGGCATTTAAAAGAAAAAGGTTTAATCTGTACAAGCTGGTTAGTGCAAGCACATCAGAGGAAGATAGAGGGTCACCTATACAAATAAGGAATGAAGTTGTACAGTGTATTGGAAGGGATTTAAATCCACCTACACACAGAAGCTCTAGACTAGCTTTGCTTTGCAAGAAGAGAACATATGGTGTGCTTTTGCAGTCTCCTATGAAGATGCTCAGGAAGGATCCAAGGACAATCATTTTATTCATAGATTTTTCACATTTATGGTCTTTTGAATTTCAAAACCTAACATACCAGAAAATAAAGTGTATCCTCTAATATCATCCTATAGAAGTTGTCTCTATTAAGCTAGCATTTCACTGTTTGATAAGTAGAGTGAAGGGAGAGGACGTGATCATTCTTGCCCTCCCACACTTATACCACGTAACAGTCATGGAAACATAACATGAAAAGTCAAGCAAGGCTTGTAGCAAATCTTGATACTGCTTATATGTTTCATACTCCCACACTGAAAGCTCACTATGATTTTATCCTGTTTCTTTCTTATTATGTGGCAAGTAAATCCTTTTTACATAAGTTAACACTAACGAGCTCCGTTGGCTGGCCTTTTCTCTAGTTGAAGTGAAGAAAAAGGGAGCAAAACAGAAGTTGCTTTACTCACAAGTGGCTGTCCAACTGCTATTCTATTCACAGCACACCAAAGCTTCAGAGAGAAAATATGTCCTCTCTCCCAACATATTTTGCTAAAATGTATTAATAGTTTGTCTCCTCCTGCCAACCATGTTTTTTCCCTTCATTTTTTTTTGCCAGGTTTGTCTCTTAAGGAGCTTTTTAACTCAATCACTCAAAGGTCTATGTAGATTGCAAATGGTTGCCTTGCAGCACTCTTATTTTAAATATTTGTTACACATTTCTGTTTTTCTTTATTTTCCTTTTGATCAATCTAATGTATTGATTTGTAATATTGAGACTCTCCTCTTCTGAGGAGGCTTTTATTGGTGTGTCAACTTATAAATAGCGGTCCTAGATAGAGATGAAAACATTCCAAACTATCTTGAATACTTGAAACAGAATATTAGTACTATATTCTGCCTGGACTGACTGGTCTTACTAAGAGAATGGCTCTGCAATGCAGCATCTAGAATTGCTCAGAAATTTTTGCAAGCATTAAGCTGTCCTGTAATAATGTCACCTTAATGCTCCTTCATTTTCAATAGGGTTTCAAGTAGGTTGTAAAGAAATAAACTCATATTACAGAAGCAGTTGGTGGTCACAATCCTTGTACTCAGTACCCCTGTCTTCACACATCCTTCCTTTTTTAAAATTTTTCTAAGTAATTTCTGGTGTCTGTGAGCCCTTTTAACTTAGTATGTTTGACCCTTGCAGTCTGCTGGGTTCATGTCCATTCACAGAGTACTTATCTTGTAGCAGCTGCCTAGATCTGCACTGCAATCTGTGCAGGACAGGAGACTTGATTAATGGGCACTTGGTGAGTAACAGACACTGGGGAAAAAAAAGAGAATGGAACAAGCTCATGACAAACAAGGGCCAAGGGCACACCTGTTCTGTTAGCAGTAGTCAACAGCTCTTTGATTAGGCTATGTATCGTGGTTTCCTTGAATTTGTAATTATTGAGTGACATAACACTGGAGCCAATAGCTGTCCTTTAAAATTAGAAAGATATATCAGTTTTTCCTCTAAAATGTATCTACCAAAAACCTTTTAAAGTACATACTGTCAAACACATCTGAAAAGAGCCTTTAAAATGCCTATTGCTAATTACATGCTGTTCAATATTTTGCCATCTATTATTTAAAAAACAACCTTTTCCAAACAGCCTATAGCACTGTCTTTGCAAAGATAAAATAAAACTATGTTTCATTGTCTCTTGGCTTGATCACTGGTTCATTAGTACTGCACTACTTCCAATAAAAAGAACATTGAAAGACATTAGCTCTGAAATTAAAACATATGAAGCTAGCAAAATGCTGCAGAGGAAACAATGTGCAGCAGGTCATACTGCTGGTCTGTGAACATCCCAGAGAGGAATTGCATTCAGAACAAATCACTCCTTTTGAAAACATGTACATTTACCTCCTGCAGCCAGAGCCTTTTCTTATTTGTAAGAAATATGGGCACATCAGTCTGTCTGGTGAAAATGAAATAGTCAACTGTTCAAATCATTATTTTGTTAAATGTACAGTGTATGCTTTACTAGGTGAATATGATGATTGGATGGGCTCTGAAATTTATTTCTTTGAGCACGAATTTATATAATTTAGTAGGATGTATAGCTAATAGGTTTATAAAAAGCACTAAACCAGTATTATTTAGATGACATGATTGCATTTCAACAAGATCCAGCTCATTTGGTGCACAGATAATTTACTTTAAACTCTGGATACACTATATTAACCATTACCCAGGCAACTTTATTTTTGTACTGCACATGCTTCTCCTGCATCGTGAATGAAGCATAAGTCCTGTTGAAACAAGCTAGCCCTGCAATGACATTTGATAAAGCGCATCAAGTGGACTGACCCTGAGTATATTCTTTTCTACCTAATAGTTGTAACAGCTGGCAACAATGACAGTCTGTACTCCATAAAACTGTCCTGATACTTACTCTGCTATGGTCAAAGGGAAATTAGCTCAATCTTGCCATCAGGAAGGCCCCAACTGAAAGCACATCACTTAGAAGGACAAAGTTTCTTTTAAGCGGATTGCTTGAACTAGTTAAGGATTTTGGTTAGTGTGACTTGTTAGCTTTTTCTTCATACAAAACAAGTATCTTATGAAATAAACCTCTGTCCATGAGGTTAGAAAGTGATTTGTAGAGGGAGAACATGATAGTCTTTTCTAAATTCAAGCTGAAATAGATCAAAATCCTGGAAAACTACATGCTCACTAAGAACGTAACATGACTTGACACAAAACATGATAGACTTGCCATGTGAAAGGTCCAAGGTTGAATTACCTGTGCGATCTTTTGTAAGAATGCATTTTTTAATAAGCATCTGAGAAGGCAGAGAGACGAGAATGAAAAGCTGGCTTGGTTGCTACATAACATTACACATCTTCTGGTTTTCTTGTTCATTAGCATCAGCTCTCAAAGAAGGCATGTGTTTGATCTGCCAGCTGGAAGTAAAATGTAGTGGTGGCCAGCAAGAGTTCATCGGGAAGTTAAAAACTGGGAGAAGAGAGGAGATACTTAAACAAAAACGAAAGCAGAAAAATTGAAAATAAGGGAACTTGACAACTTTATATCTGAGCTTCAGTCAGTACATGCTTGCAGTATCTTCTGTCTGCAATGATAACTGAAATATTTCATACAAAACTTGAACATGAACATACAACAATGCACAAATGCAGAGCTATTGGCCAGAACGTTTGTAATGCAGGACACAAAACACAGTTCATTAAGATATCACAGAATTTCTGAGCAGAATGAAACTATTTCTATGGTTGGACTTGATGTTCTTAAAGGTCTTTTCCAACCTTAAAAGATTCTGTGATTCTGTACTGGAATTCAGCCAAACCGGCTAGAATTATAGTCCCTACTCCTCTGCAGTAGACACTAGCCAGAGTTTTAATATTAATTTGCATATGAAGAATAGCTTCTACAACTAAGGGTACCCAAACATTTGAGAAAGGGTCTACTGTTAAATTAAGGCTAACAAGGATAAAGACTACCATCCTGGTGCAAACCCTGTTTTCCGTATACCCTGTGTTTTCCTGTGTGGATGACACGTTTTAGAAAGTCATGTCATAGTCCTCTGAAGATATAAGGAACTAACCTTCTATGTGATATTTGGAAGAAATTATTTTACATTTGGAAGATATTTCCAAATACTGCCTGGGAACTTTAGCATGTGTGATTTGGCGTGGAATCAATGAACTCAGTGGAGATATACTGAATTATGAGCTGCGGATGTGGGCTGAAACTGTGGCTCTACTGCAGTCACTAGCAAATAGTCTACTTATTTTAATGAGGCAAGAATTTCATCACTGAATCTCACAATGGATCTAATAATAGGTACTACAGTTTTCCCATGTGAAAATACAAATTAAAACATTGGTTAACATCCCCTGCTTATATCTAAATTCTTACAATATCATGCAAAGAATACATGACTAATCATGCTATTATATTGCTTAAATGGAATATTTGAGGTATGAAAGTAAAAGAGAGAGAATAAACTATTAATTTTAAGGACTATACCTTCCTTTGGTGTATGCTATTATTGGATCATATTTCATTATTATTACTAGTGCAATTATAGCTAATCATATGATGATTATTTTACTGAATACTCTTATTAGAATTTCTTAATTTCAGTGATATTTTGACTACCCTTGAATACCTTTATTCATTTAATCTTATTCTTAAAATAGCTATTAAATATTTGAAGGAATCCTAAAAGCTCTTTTTGAGAAGAAAAATCAAAAAAGCACCCTTTTTTTCAGCAAGTGATAGTGGCTTTTACATAGTCTAGAAGTTAAATTAGCACATGCAGTCTTAACTCTATTCTTAAGCAATAGCTGGAATATATTTTATATCATAACATAACCATACAGGTTATACTAAAAGTATCTCCTGGCCTAAATTCATATAATCAATCTCCATTGCACTGGACAGAGAATGAGTATGACGCATATTTCACTATAATCTTTTCTCACAGTGCTCTTTCATACACCAACTGAAAATCTAGGACAAAAATTCTGTTGACTTCAGCAGTGGATGAGAATGACCATGTGGACTTCAGATCAAGTCTTGCAGTCACAAAGCATGCAGAGTAGTTCCTGGTATTTTAATGACCATTTCTGCAGTTTATATTTACTTCTGAAAGTTAGTATGTATCAATTTATGTTAGTGTAGCAGCTCATGAAAATGTTCTTTCATCCAAAAATGAGAAAGATTAAATCTTTGAATAAAGCGTAATGACTATGTATTCATTAAATGAAACAGATAATGAAAAGAGACCTCAATGTAGCCAAAACAGTAATGTTTTAGATATTTTTTTTTTTTTAATGGTACAGAAGTTATGCATCCTTTTGAACACAGAGTAAGCAAAAGCTTTAATCAAGACCTAGCCGGATTTTTTTCATTTTGTTATTGTGTCACAGAACATGAAACAGCATTTTATAAAATCATCTCAATGGAACTAGACTATGCTCTCAGAGACATTTAACTGAGATCCCTCTTTAAGAGAAAAAAATGCAATAAAATATTAAAAATAAGTGAAAACTGTGACAAAGTTGATACTCAAATCACTTAATAAAAATATTTTACAGATATAGAGAATAAATAGATAAAATTAAATATGAAATGGACATCTATACAAAACTAACAATTGTTCACATTTGCAATGCAGAATTTTTGGAGTTAAAAAAAAAATATGGAGAAAATTATGGAGAGTCTAACAGAAAATATGCAGGATAAAATAGTATTTTAGGTAAATTCTGCTGATTTGAATGATGAAAACTGCTATTGACAGGCTGTTGCCTTTCTCTTTCCTGTTTTTCTTCTGCCTTTTAAAAAGGTCACATTTCAAACCAATAGTCCCTCAGAGCCATGAGATGCTAATGTCACTGGAAAAAAAATATTTCTCAGCTCTTTTTAAGTGAAAAATTTATACAAACTGTGATGAATGCATATATGCATTCTTACTAGGAGGTCTGGAATCATATTGTAAGTGATAAACCAAATGCACCAGCAGACTACTCAAACATGGGTTATCTTTGAATGGAAAAAAAATATTATATATGTAGGTAATGTGTTTCACCAAGCTTAAGTTCACAAGACTTCTTTCAGCTAGAAAGGTTTCAGATAGAAAGGTAAATAGAAAAGGTCTGAGGCAAATCAAAGAGTATATGAGGTCTCCAAGAATGGAATAATACACTTAAGTGGTAATGTCAACAGCAAAAAGAAAAATCTAAAGCATTGTGGAAAATAATAGTGAGGATTTCAGGATTGCTGTTTGTATAAACCACATGCCACAAGCCTCAGTTCAGTGGTTCACAATAATAATACCAGTAAGTAAGGCTGCATTTCTCTTCAAGGAACAAACTTAAGTCATGGAGACTATGTTAAGCTGATGATAACCACTGCAACAATAATTTTTCAAGGCATAGTTAATTCACTTATTGATAAATTGATTTAAATGTTTCAATAGAAGTATATTTAATGAAAAATATTATTTTGATTGCTTGTGAAGTAATTTTAAATTCTAGTTCAATTCATCAGTAAATCAGTTAGAGCTGGCACCATTTGGAGAAAATATTGAGATAGGTGATTACCATCCCATTTACCCCAAGCAGGCAAACATTTTAGCATTGGAATATTCAAATTCACCTATAGCTGGCTACAAGAAGATATACCCATACCTTCTTGACCACAACAGCAAAACTATTGTCCTTTCTGAGGGAGCTGCTTCACTCTGTATAAAATAAGTAATTTTTAATTAAGACAGAGAATAAATAACTCACTAGAATGCTTAGGACAGTTACTGAAGAAGGGGAACATGGCTGTAAACATCCTCTTACCAGGAGATTCAATTTGTGTCGTCTTTCTTCTGAAGTGAATATTTGAATTATCAGATCATCAGTCACTTTTAGATGGGGCTCCTCTCTTCCTTTTATTGGCGTTTTCGTGCTTGAAGTATTCTTTCCAATGGAGAATGCAAAGTGTTAACTGAGTTGTTGGCTTATGCATAAGATTTGGTGTTAGAAAGAGAAACCTGAAGGCATCAACTGAATATTTGACTGTTCATGCAAAATGAACAGCATCAAATGGAAATACTCAGACCAATACTTGATGCTGTTCTTAATTATCCTCTCTCTTAATATTTTGGACATATATTCTAAAACTTGAAAGTGGTGTATGCTTATGCTCCTGTCAGGAGGAACTGAGCATTAAGCCTCCCCTAAAAAGTGTTACTTACCTAGAAAGTTTTTTTCCACAGAAGACTTGCTATCTTCCTTTCTTGTTATTTCTCTGTATCAACCCTTTTTGTTTACTCTGTGCCTTTCTCCACATCTTCTGATATTAAATGTTTCAACGGGTGTTTAAAGATATTGTTTTAAATTCTTACAGCACTGGCCTAGTTAAGTCTTGCCACAAGCTTTCACCCTCACTGCATAGAGAAAGATGCATAGAAGTCGTCATGAAAAAAAAGGATGGTTTTATATGTAGTTACAGATTTATAAGTATGATATAGACAAGTATTCACATAGGCAAATGCATTCGCTTATATATCCAATACAATCGATTAGTACCACAGTAACAACAGTATCATTGCCAACAATTAGAAGAATACTACAATGATGAAAGATATATATCTCAGCAAAACTAATGAACACAATATAGAAGGTAAAAGTAAATATTGCACTCCTTTCTTTTAAGTGGAAATTGTTCAATATTTTTAAATAAAATTAAACTTTCCATTTTCACAATAATTTCTACCTTTTAAACTATTTTCACTAGTGCAGAAATGAGCCTTTTTTTTTTTTTTTTTTAATAAAAGCAAGTTAAGAAAGCCTTGATGTCTCTCACAGATTCCTCTGCCTCTTTTTTGACTCCTGTTGGATACAGCTGAACGTTCTGGAAGGGAAAACAGATAGCATCTGCTCAAGGGTGTGAGATTACATGAAATCATAATCTTCTAAAAGAGAAGAAGAAAAGAGAAAATGTAGAAAATGTACTTTACTTGCCAAACTTTCATAGTTTCCATCCAACTATTTTTTTCTGGGTTGTTATTTTTTTTTAAGTCACACACTGTGTCATAACACAAAAAAAGTACACCGAGTGCATGAGTAAGTCTACATGCAAGTGTTGCAATAATAATAAAAAAAAACCCTGCAAGGGGGTATGATGCCCTTTTTGTTTTAGGAAGCATCTAGACGCTGAGAGCTGAAGCAATTCCAGATTTCTTTTCTGCTGGAAGTCCCTTTTGAAAGCCAGAAAGAAAAGTTACCAAGAAATACAATCCAATTTTCAACAAGAGCCAGAGATTCCAACTGTCCTGGCTTTACACCAGGTTCGTATGGGAATGCTCCCCATGAAATTTCACCATGTGGTGGGCCCTCCAAGAGGAACTTGTTAGCTGTAACTCACCTCCTTTCCACAGAAGCAACTATATTGACAGTAACTGATGGGGCATCACTCAGTAGACAAAAAGAAATGAATTCATGATTTCATGCAAATTATTTTACTTGCCTGCAAACTACAATGTCACTTGTTTCTTGGTCCTTCAAACTACTAATATATAGATATGCAACTACAGCATAATGTTATTTCTTAAATCATAAGGAGCACAGCATTGGATTTCCACCCATGATATAAACTAGTAAGCTCTGAAGAAGAACCTAATCAGAATAGTTTTTTATATATAAGATTGGTAACCTTGATCACTAAGCTTTTCTGTCTATAATTATTATGAGGAAATATCCAAGCTTCTGGTCACCTTCTCTTTATATTAGTCTTGCTTCATCAGTATGTAATCAAGGATGTGAGACAGGATCCTTCAGAGATCAAACATGCCATTAAGAAAAAACATCTAAAGAAAGTGAGATCACACTCCAGAAATATTGTATTTTGTTTCTGATTGAAACTGAGTTGTCTCCAGCAACTTGAATGGGGTGATTTTCATTGAAAATTTCTAATTAACAGACTCTAGACACAAGACCCAAAAGCAGAATACTGCTTTATTTTTCACCTTTATAACATTGGGAAGAGGATATGCATAAGATCTTCAATAAATATAGCCCAGATACCTGCCTCACATATAGACACTTCTATCTCTCTATTTTATCCTGTGAACTAAATTTTACCTTAGATGTTAAGAAAATAATTTCTCACTTTTACATGTATCTGGTTTTAAGAAATACTTTTTAACAGAATTAATCTCTTTCCAGCCCTCTTTTTGAGAACTGAGTTTAGGATACTCACTAAGGGATCAGAATGAAGCAAATTTGCCCCCCTTTAAGATATAACCTCTGCAATGGACTAAAAGGTACCTTTTCACTCTGATGATGCATCATTGTGTACCTAGTCTCTTCTGCTCTGAATGACTGCAACATCTGAGGTCAAGCAGCCTCTCAGGACTAGCTGTGGGCAGGTCTAACTCCTGGGTTTCCAGTGTACTTAGCTGGAGATTGTTTTGGGGACTGCTGGGAAGGATCAGCAGTGGGGCATCCGTCTCCTGCACCTTTTCCTTTTTTTAACCTCCTGCTGGAAAACATGGCAAAGTATATACAGAAGTATTGTCCTACTACGTACAAAATCCCCAAGAGTATGGAATGATGAAGCTCAGAGGGAAATGGACCCAGATGTACAAAATCTCTTTTTCCTGCACACTCTATAGGAAGCAAAAGTCATTTTCCTCATGCTTTGCAGAACAAGAAGGATATATGACCACTCAGTCCCAGTGAAATTATACGTGGTGTAAGTTTACAGGAGAGCATGGTACATCTCTATCAAGTGATGAATAGTCCCACCAGCATCCCCCAGTCCTTCGGAGTGCTGGGCTGTGCTGCTTCCACAGCAACCAGCAGTGCTCAGGATGGGGCTGCGGCACTGCAGAGGCACTTCATGCTTGACAAGCTGGAGATGAGTGTTACAAGCTGACTTTCTCATTTCCAGGCATATAACTGTGGCAAACTGGAAGAACATAAATATTGCCATAATAACCATGAGGATGTTCAGTTGCTTGTAAGTAGCCAAAAGTAAGAGGAGGGAGGAAGAGAAGCCCAAACATCTATTGAGGAGTATTTGCTGTTGCTGTGAGCATGAGGGGGAGTTCTGGATTTGTATTTTGTAAAAACATGACCTTTCCCTGAGGGTTGCTTAAATATTTGAAGCTACAGTGACCTCAAATATGCACTGATGTATATTCTTATCAGAAATTGCTGTAGAAATTATGCTTATGCTGTACTCAGTAAAGCACATGTTTACAGTTCATTTCATTTTCATATTGAAAATGTATAAGCATATCCATCTCACCTTGAAAAACACTCACAATGAGAAAAAATATCATAGTTTATTTAGAAAATGTTTTTGTAATGATATTTCTGTATATCTTTCAACTTTATGGAATGATATGACCTTAAAAAATGCAAACTGTCAGAAAAAGAACAGGAAGTTGAGATTTTACAGATCTTTCATTCTGTCTTCATTCTTGGAGACTCTTTTGCTTCCCTTATTTTCCACATTTTAGACAGAATTTAGTATTCAAAAAACCTGGTTGCTTTTATGCCTTAAATGTACTTAAAAGTGCCAGCTATCCTTAATAAGCCTTTCAGCATTATTTGTGCAACATACACTTATTTATTTGAGTAAAAATATAGTTTCAAAAGACAGCAGCTTTTGTGCAAGGCCAACTTATTACTTTCCTCATCTACTGCTATTGTTCCTGGAAGTTTTACTCAAAAGTTTTAGTGATCATATCTACAGCATCATCAGCTCCCAAAACTTCTGTCATGTCAGAGCTGAAGGGGCAAAAAACTGTTAGTTGGAAGCAGAAAAGTACTGGCCAACCTGAGTCAGACAAGGAAGCAAGAGCATCTTAATTTTTCGTGTAATGAAGTATTACATATATTGCAGACACAGAAACTAATAAACACAGAATGTTCTTGGAAAATGTAAAATTAGATAGCTGAGTCTTAATTCCAGAAAATGTTTTAAGTTTCAAATAGGTTACAATGTATCCTTATTTCTCAGCACCCTGTTAAATTTGCCTGTAAATAAAGAATGAATTTAATATTTAATTTTTTTATTATTTTTATTTTTTAAATCTGTGTAAACCAGATTTGCTGTTGACTGACCCTCTATAACAGCCTTATTCAGCAGAATAATCCAGACCTCATTTCAGCTAAGCACTTCAGCCTTAACTGAACATTGAGAATGTGCATTATTCATGCTGAAGACTGGTATACACATTCAGTGGCTAAGATGAACAGAGCCAGCTGGCAGAGACTGGGTTTTATCACAACTGATTCTTGCTTTACTAATGCTGTACCAGAATGTGAATTTCTTTTAAATAACACATGAAAATTATTAAAAACAATTTCAATATGCACTCTTCACTTTTGTATTGTCACTAAGGTAACACTCCCTTGCACCCACTGAGACCCACCTTTCCCATCCTTCCCAAGTGAAATTCTCAAAGAAAACCAAACCTGCATGAGTAGCTGCACACAGTTGTTAGTGAGAAGAAAAAGCTGAAAGGTGAGAAACTATAGAAGTGAGAAAGAACCAATTTCAATAGACATTTTTATCTGGCAGAAGCCATTTTTATATGGCAGAACCTTTTTTATCTGGCAGAAAAAAAAAGGAGCAAATAGTTGTAAAGAGCAATACACTAACAAGGATAGTTATATTTGGAAATACTTGGGGATATGCATAGATGTGCCTCTGAGTCTTTGCTCCCTTGAGATCTGTGTGAAAAAGCCACAGACTTGTACAGCAGTACCAGCTATGGGCTACTTTGGGAAAAAGTACATCATATCCAACAAAATCTGCATAGTTCTGTTTTTACAGTAATTGTCTAGGTCTTTCATATCGACCACACACCTTCATCGTATCATCTCATATCCTATCATATCATACCATATTCTGTATTTTATCATACAGCTATCAGGAAAACTGTAAACCAGTGCTTAGGAAACAAGAGGGAAATTACAGGAAAAGAAAGGGAAATAAAGACTTAGAGATTCATAGGTTTCCATTTCATTTTTCTCTTATTCTCACTGATAAGTGCTACAAAACATATTTCTACAGTCAGACATATACTCAGGAAACAACATGCACATTGTCTTTGTCAATGAAATGTAGAATAGATTCTGGGTATATCCAATCCTTTTTTTATTTCAATAACAGCAATAGACCCATGATCATCTTTACTGTTCAGTTAGTAGGACACTCACCATGTAGGGGTACTTTTTATGATAATTCTTCTTCTCTCAAATAGTGCCTAGGCACAGTTTGGTGTCCAACAGATAGCTGGAAGGCGCTTCGTTATTTTCAGGAAAGAGTGTCTGACAAGGTGGTCATGTACTTTCTCTTTATGGCTAATGCATGGTCTTGCTTACACAACTTCACAGCATGTCTCTATCTCTGGCTTTGACCAGAAATACTATCCTGAACCTAAGAAACATTTCCACATGATAGTTTTGTGAAATTTTATATGTTCCTTTGGAGGTGCCTAAAAGCCCCTGTAGAACTAACGGAATTTAATGAAACTACACGTTAATCAAAATGCTTATTTAGGATTTGTAAAACATTTACTTGCCTAACACAATTTCAAAATAAATTAAAAAGACACTCAACATGCTGTAGAGTCAATATTCCCATTATCCTAGACTTATTCCAGTAACTGCTCTGGAATGAGGTCAGTTCTGTAGGCTACTAAACAACCTTGAGAAAATTTAGAAGATCCTCAGTTTTGCTTTCAGTCAGAGAAAATTTGCCAAAAATAAACTAGTGCACTGCACAATTGAAAGCTACCATGAATATGGTAATTATACTGTGGTCTGACAAGTTTTCCCTGTGCTTTAACAGTAGGCTGCATTAGAGATCCAAAGAATATTTGGTCTTCTCACAAAAGGAGTTTGGAAACCTTGCCAATTTTCAAAGGGTTTACCCCTCCTGAGCTGAGTTTCTCTGCAGGACACATAAATGTGTATTGACACTACTGCTAACTGTAATAATAGCACCAGTAAAACATCACTGAACATGTCACACGTTATAGGTAAATCTAAATTGCCATGTAAGGCAATATAAATGTACAGAAAGTTACTTCCAAAACCACAGAGAAATGTAAACCCTTCAAGGTATTGAAAATTCAACTTTATCAGCTGCAAACTTGAAAGCAATTCATAAACTTCAATGTTTTTTGCAAAACTCCTTCACAAGTGCATAAAAAATGTTCTCAATGTCAGTAATAAATGACAGGCAAGGGATTTTGGCAGCAAATGTTTCAGCCATCCTCATGAAATGGATGAATATTTCCATCCTTACATTAATCCATGTTACAACATGTGCATGGGAGAATGATAATAAGGTTCTTTCCTCATGCTTGTCATGTATAAAATATTGTATCAATTCATAACATTAAAATGGTGAGACATTGCTTAAAAAGAAAAGGGAATCCTGAGGTTTGAAAGGCAACATCTTCAGTGTGAAATGTACTGTTCATGAACACTGTGAAATACCAACCTCATCTCAAGTGCTGGTTCCTGCTAATTTTTACTGACAGCTGTTCTTATGCTTACCTTACATTTGGTTTTAAATGTCAGACTGGTTGGATCTCACTTCTTCCCTAAACATTCACCAAGAAGATGAGGAACATGTTTCCTGGGGAAAAAAAAAAAAAAAAAAAAAAAAAAAAAAAAAAAAAAAAAAAAAAAAAAAAAAAAAAAGGAAAGAAAAAAGAAATCATGTGCAAATGTGAAATGTGTGAAAAGTTCTGTAAGGAGATTTCCTCTCAGAGAAAAATTATGTGAAGTAAATTATTTCTCTCTGTACCTTCTGAGATTGCAAAATAGAGAGGGTTTCATGGGCACAATACCTACTACATATGGAAGGATAGCAGTCTGCTAATAAGCCTTTTTTTTACAGTGCTTGCACTGGTACGGTCAAGTGTAAGGGTGCTTGACAGGAGGTGTGGGCATGAAAAAACATAGAAACCCTTACATTTTCTGTGAGTCTCTGAAACTGCCTCCCTCATTCCTGCCATGTTCAGTGGCTACTTCAAGGACCAGAGGCTGATCCAAAGCCTTTGAGAACTGGCAAACATCTTCCCCTCAAATGTGATGATCTTTAAATTTTGCACACTTTTGTAATGGGTTGTTGTGTCATTTTGGGAAATAGATTTCTTATTCTTTAAAGATTTATTCATAAATTTGTCTTAGACTCTGAGTTACCCCTTACAGCGAGAGGAATGAATGCACTTGCGCATTAGGAAGTTAATAATATATTTAAATATCGTTTTAACTCTCAACAGATCTAGTTCCTCCTTCACCACCACCCCCACCACTCCTTTCCTTTAAGTCTTTTAGATAGAGCTGTAGTAGTGTCTGTGCCTAGATAGCTGTCTCTGACCATTTTTCCACCACCTAGAATGTAGTACAAAAATCTGTGCTTGTGGCTGGCATTATATTGGCCACTGGCTTCAGAAAATGCTAATGGTAAGCCAGCTGAGGATGTCCTCTGGGCTGCCATCGTGAAGGCTGATAACCTATGGGCACCACCCATAACAATCAGAGACCAGTATCAGTGCACGCTTCAAAATTAGGTGAATACTGCCTGGACTCAAATCATCAATAAAAGAATGCTCTGAGAGAATTAGCATACAGTAGTCAATAATCAAAGCACTTCAGATACTGAACAGTAATCTTCAAATTCTTCTGTTAAACAGCTAGCTGTTTCCCTGCATATTATGATCCCTGTAGGATGGTCAGCATTTTCCTTGACAGATACCAATCCAATTTGGAGATGTGTGCAAAACCCCATCCTGTAGCTTTCTCAAGAGCTTTTGTAACTATTCTCTGCTGAATGTGTAGGCATAGACAAAATATGTTGCTACATGAAGGACCTACAGCTTTTGCTGCATCTCATACAAATATATTCCATCTCTCAGACATAGCTGAGCTGCATTTTTTCATTGCACTCTCCCTGATCAAAATGCAAAGTGTTGTTCCACGGGAATATGCACAACTAAATTTATCCTTGAGTTAGAACCAAGACATGTTAATGCAGCTGATGTAAGCAGACTTCAGTTTAAAACCTGTAGAGTTTATTGAATGCTTAAGTAGACTCCCTGATCTTTTATGAACATGATACTGGTGGTTCACAGTGCCACTGATGTCTGGAGATATCCTACATACAGCTTAGATTGAAAGACATACTTTCCCTTCCATGAACACTGAATATCAGTTTCAGATAGCAAACCTTTAGCTAAACCCTTGTCCCATAAAGAAAGATGTAGATCTTATTTTGCATGTTTTTCTCAACTTCTTTATTTAGCAGTGGGTTAGCGGAAATTTTGCTTAAGTCAATAAGGTCAATAACTCATCTATTTTAAGAGGCTGGGTTCTATCAAAACAGGTACAGTACCTTTACTAATACATACTGGGGGAGTTTATAACTTAAAAGTTTATCCTGTGTGCTGTCAAATTACAGCAAAACTAGAAAAGTAATAAATTAAAGCTAAAAAATTAAGTCTTAGACATGAGCTTTACAGCTGGAGACAAGGTAAGATGACAATAGCGGGTAGGCATACACCTATACATTTAGAAAGAAAAGAACAGTAGAAGAAATGAAGATTAAAGAAGGGTAATTTAGGTGGGAAATGAGTTATAATTAATGTCATAATCCAATTTGTTTTCCTTGCTAACACATATAGAACTAAATGTATCCAGTAGCATATGCTCTGTGTACACAGCATCCATGTTATGTGCTATTAAACATTGTAAATGATACTGTAACACAGCCAGGACTAGATTAAATATTGTTTCAGCTGTCTGCCTAAGCCCAATCCCCAATTCATTTGGATTGTTTGGTCCTAAATCTCCCAGCATTTTTCTAGACACCCAGGCTTCCTAAACCACCAGTTGACATTTCTGCTACTGACCACAGATGTATCAGCTGTGATCTTCAGTCCTGCAAACATCAGAATCCCTAGTTTGGCTAGGGATTAGATAGCCTCTAAAAATTTTCACTTGAAACTGATGGTTCAGCCCTAATAAATCTACAGTTTAATGCGGCTACTGATGAGAGTGAGTTTCTTTGTACCTTTGTAGGAATGATCTTAGCTATTGTTGTCTGACCTGCAGGCTTTCCAAAATATCTAGGACTAAAAAGGTGACTTCATCAAAATTGATGAGAATATGATGATTTCTTTTTATATATGCATCTCTGATGACTGGAACCACTTACGCAGTGGAGGCCCGGTAGAAAACCCTTACACAGGCAAAATATAAGAACTTTAGTCATATTCATGATGTTAGTAGCTATCATTCTTTCTTCTTTTGGCAAAAGTCTTAACATCTTATGTAGACACAGGATATTTAAGAGGAAAAAATGAAGCTAGACTGCTTTCTAAACTAGTGCAGAAGGTTGGGAGCTCAGGGGCTAAATCTCTGCTACTTTGCATGACAGAAGAGATTTAAGTACATCATATAGGCCTTAAATGACTGTACTAATTCCTAGATTATTAAGGCCAGAGGATGAGATGAAACCATGTTGGAACCAACAACAGTCATTTCAAACTGTCTCATAGAAGAACATACAATCACTTCATCGTTCAGTTCCAGGAATGAGATTAGACCAGTATACAATATTTGTGATTAACCAGCTAATTGCTTGTATTATGCTGAACTACTATTTGTGATCCAGTTAAGTTTTTCTTTTTTTACTATATCAAATTATTGTTGGAATCCTCTATAAGGAATTTGTTCTCTGTATCAATTTAATCTGAACTTTTGCAAAGTGTCATTTTCTCTTTGTTTTTTTTCAAGATCTTGCTATAACTTGCTGTAGGACCTTTTTGTAGCACCTTAATTAAATTCTGAAAAGTTTAGTTATTTTATAGCACAAGAATATATGTGTTTCACATCTGCAAATTCTCGTTTCTCACAATCCTCCCATTTCAGAGCAGTTTTCATTAATAGGATGACTCGTGTTTCTGCAACAAGCCTCAACGTTTCTGTTCCCATAAATTAGCAAATCACATGGAGAAGAAAACTACTAAACAAGTTGTTTCTCAAGAGGCTGGGTGAGGCTTACCCTTGGAAAGCCACACTGCAAGCCAAGGACAGTATGTGTAAATGCACTTCAATGAGTACATTTTTCACTCCATGGAGACCCATCAACCCTCCAGGCAGATTCCTCCCATGTTTTCTCAGCACACCCATAAATCTTGAAATCCTTCCCACTGAAAAAAAACCAACAAATGATACTTGATCCAAGGCAAGTGCAGCAAACCAGCTGATATGGCCAGTCAGATCTGCTTTTATTAAAGACAGATGAATGTGTGGGTTGATCCTTGAGAAAACATCAGAAGCTTCTTGCTGACAGTGATGAAATGCTTTGACACTTGCGTTTTATTATTTGCAATGTCCAGTCTTTTCATGTTCAAAAGAAAACACAAGCTTTCTGAAATCAGTAGAGTGAGGAGAAAAAGTGTCCTTAAAGGGACAGATCCTCAGTACCTACCACAAGCCAAGCAAACAAACTTTCCACGGAAGTCTTCATTTTCAGAGCTTAAGGAGATCCCTGTAGCAAACAGCGCTGACAAAGTGGATCTACATCATCCATTCATTAATCTGTATTACTTCTTTTAGTGCTTTTGTTGTTGAAGCCAACTCTGTGATTGTAGTGCATTTGCTTTGGAAGGATTTCTGCTGTATCATGCACGAGGGAGAAATAACTGTTGAGTACAATTTAACTCTCTAAGCTGAGGGGAAAAAAATGAATAGTAATTATTCCCGCTTGCTTGCCTTTCAGGAAATGTGCATTTTAAAGGCTCATGTAACTATAAAAGCAGTTGCATGCTGAGCAGTTTTGAAAGATTTTTTAACAGTTTGAAATTCATGATATTTACTGCCTCACAAGGACCACTGACAACTAGGATGGGTTTGGATCCACTGTTTACTTTTCATAAATCAGATGTGATTGAAACAGGAAACAGAAGCCTGAATCTTATGAATCATCTGCTTACATATGGTTTCTCTGTATCAGGATTGTAAACATGTGAATTATTGGAAGCTTTTATGCGTAAGAGGATCCTCTCATACACATAACACTATCTGCTAAACAACAAGTCTGAGAGAGACTCCAATGCAGAAAGCTCTTTCATCCTAACTGGAGTACTAATTATTTCTGACCATGAAGTTCATTCTTAGACTGGAGAGGCATATAAAATACCTTCCACTTCCAGAAGTGTATTAATATAAATTGAATATAGAATAATACAATAATTCTTGCTGGGAGAGACTTTGGAGTTCATTTAGTGCAACCCTCTGCTAAAAGCAGGTGTAGCCTCAAAGTCAAATGAAGTTTCTCAATGCTTTTTCTAGTGAACTTCTGAATATTTCCAAAGCTGCAAATCCCATTGTCTCTCTGGGCAACTTGTTCTAGTGATTAACCATTCTCATTACATTTTTTTCATTTATATCTAGTCAGAATTTCCATTACTACAAATTATGAATGCTGCTACTTATCTTTTCACAGTGTATTTCAGAAAAGAGTCTGTCATCTATAAACACTAACTTATTAAAGAAAGAAGTTAGATTCCTTTTAGTTTTTTCTTCTCCAGGCTAAACAGATCTGGGTCATTCATCCTTTCCTCATATGTCCTATGCTTCAGGCATCTTCCCACCTCATTGGACCTCTGCTGGACATTTTCCAATTTGTCGGACACCCCCTCTCAGTTGCTGAGCTAGTCATTTCATCATAGAAGACAGTCAGGATCTGTCCTTGTAAACCTGTGCTGGATTATCCCAGTAACCTTTCTGTCCTTCATGTGTCTGGAAATGGCTCTCAGAAGGACCCTTTCCATAGTCCTCCCAGGAGTGATGTGAGGCTGACTGACCTACTGTTCCCTGCATACTTCGTCTTGCCTGTTTTGAAAATAGCAGTAACATTTGCACTTTTCTAGTCATTAGGAAACTCCTATGGCCTTAGAAGACAGATCCCTGCCAGCAACATCAGCCACACAGCCAGGTGTTGATCCACAGGATCCACAGCTCTTCTCTGACTTCTTCTCTTTGACCAGCAGGGTTCAGGAAGACACCAACACTTTGCCTTTCATTCTAACTCCAAGGACTATGTGGCAACCCTTGGTCTACTCAAGGTCTCAACTCATAGTATCAATGATACCAATATGGACAGGCAGCAGTCAGTAGTAGCCAGAGTCCTAGATGAATCTTGGCAAAGTCTCCACAGTATTCCAGATTTAATCCTAAAATGAGCAGCAAGTCTCCCAAGACAGCAAATCTGTTTGGCATATGGCTTTCACCATCCCTTACAGAAAGACCACCATTACCTTTCCTCTCTGAATCACTGGCTCTGTCACCTGGGTCAGGCATAATCAGTCTGGGTGCCTCCTCAGCACATCAATTCCTCTTCTCCTTCTCCCATTTTTCCAACCAAACACCTCTAAAGAGAAACACCCTTTTTTGTGCCAGAAGTCACCATTTTCCAGCTCAACATTGTGGTTGAAGTCCCTGTCCTTCCTCCACCTGAGCACAGCCACCAGCTCTCCTTCCTTCTGGGCAACACAGGGCTGGGATTCTCGCTGCTACAAGGTCTCTGCAAATAAACTGTTGACCTCACAGTCTTCCTCGTTGCTATGACATGATTTGCTCTCCTCCCCCCTCACTCTGCTCACTAGGTGGTCCACTGATGTTACAAGATCACAGCTAGTGTAGATGAAGCTACTGTTACCCCAGCCTTGGCCTGGACATCATCCTTAACTGCAGATAGGGGCCTACACATCTCCGTCCTCCTCCAGCACATCCACCTGGGTTAATTGCAGTGTGCAATCCACTTTAAAAATAACTGAAAACTTTTGATATCTTGTTCTAAAAAGTTTATTTCAAGCTTTTCTGGTTCTTGTATCAGAAAGAACATATAAGTATGCACACACATGAACACACATATACAAACAGGTGTTTTCTGATTATTGACAAAAATTGAAATCAGTTGTAAAATTACCAGCTCTATAGTACTGAAGCAAATTGTCTTATTCTCCTTTCAATCTTTGAAATATGGTTACAAAGACTGTAAAAGACATAGAGTGTAATAATCACCTACTGAAGTTACAAATTTCTATGTGAAAAATAACTTCATGTTATTTCATGAAGTGTCTCATGAATTGTTACCCTGAAGCTATTTACACATAACTTTTGTATTTCTCACCTTACTGTTTTGACAGCCTTTCAAGCCCTCTTCTCTGTAACGTGCAGCATCCATTCTAGAAAAAAAACCCTCTGTACTTTATTTTATATTTGATGTCTGTTCAAATGCACTTCCAGCTTTTCATATTCCTATTTCAAAATGAACATAAAAATATGGTTTTGCTTAAGTTACTTCCCACTTCACAATTTGTATTCTTCACCAATGCACATTAAAGAGTTCATAAAAATTCATCATGGATCCATTTAAAGATCATGATTAACTGTTAATATGAGACATTAACTTGCAGTGTTTTGATGGAGATGATCATGTACAATTATAGTTGATGATCATAATTCATAAGTATCATTTGTTACATTTTTAAAATACAGTATGGCGACTGCTAGAGATTCAAAACTTCTCTGTAAGTTTAAGAAATAAATGCTGATGTAAGGCTTACTGTCCTGTCATGACCGCCATGACTGACTGGTCATGTAACTCTTCTCAGTTCTGCCCATCACAGCAGCACCTCTTGGACTGCTGAAGGATGTTTTAGCTGGTCTGAATTTATAAACTATAACAGTTACTCATTAAAAATATCCTGGACAACATTTTCTCAAGAAGCACTCATATGGAAACTGTTTTCAATAAAAAGGTTCTTGATATTCAGTGGACAAATATCATCAGGCTAAAGAGACTTTTTGCTCCTATCTTTTTTTGATGAACTAAAAAAAAAGAAATACAATTAAGACCTTCAGTTACGTCATTGTGCTGCTTTTACTCAAAAAAAAAAAAAAAAAAAAAGAAAGAAAGAAAAAAGTTTGC